>CM077158.1:29655748-29794258 GCA_039583875.1 Platanthera guangdongensis
GCCTGTTTGTCCGAGAATATTAAGAGGAGCCTTCTCGGCGAAAGCCCCCCCCCCCTCTGCGAGACCTCTTTGATAGGGACTTCCTGTCGAGATCTATCCCTCCCGAGACCTTCCTACCTTTTCCATTTTGTATTCCCGATGCACTTCCTGCCTTGTCCAAACGAAGCCGACCAAACCAAATCTATCCCCCACAGGCGAGCCTTCGGACCTGCCAGCTAGGTGAGAAGCCTGCGCAGCGGGTCTACCTGGGGCCGAGCCGAGCTCGGGGTGCCGATGAGATCTCAAACCACCAAACCTATCCCCCACAGCGAGCCTTCGGACCTGCCAGCTAGATGAGAGCCTGGCGCAGCGGGTCTACCTGGGGTTGAGCCGAGCTCGGGGTGCCGATGAAGATCTCAACCACCAACCTATCCCCACAGGCGAGCCTTCGGACCTGCCAGCTAGATGAGAGCCTGCGCAGCGGGTCTACCTGGGCCAAGCCGAGCTCGGGGTGCCGATGACGTTCTCAAACCACCAAACTTATCCCCCACAAGCGAGCCTTCGTACCTGCCAGCTAGATGAGAGCCTGCGCAGCGGGTCTACCTGGGGCCGAGCCGAGCTCGGGGTGCCGATGAAGATCTCAAACCAACCAAACCTATCCCCCACAGGCGAGCCTTCGGACCTGCCAGCTAATGAGAGCCTACGCAGCGGGTCTACCTGGGGCCGAGCCGAGCTCGGGGTGCTGATGAAGATCTCAAACCAACTAAACTTATCCCCCATAGGCGAGCCTTCGGACCTGCCAGCTAGATGAGAGCCTGCGCAGCGGGTCTACCTGGGGCCGAGCCGAGCTCGGGTGCCGATGAAGATCTCATCCAACCAAACATATCCCCCACAGGCGAGCCTTCAGACCTGCCAGCTAGATGAGAGCCTGCGCAGCGCGGTCTACCTGGGGCCGAGCCGAGCTCGGGGTGCCGATGAAGATCTCAAACTAACCAAACCTATCCCCCACATGCGAGCCTTCGGACCTGTCAGCTAGATGAGAGCCTGCGCAGCGGGTCTACTGGGGCCGAGCCGAGCTCGGGGTGCCGATTGAAGATCCCTCAATCCAACCAAACCTATCCCCCCAGGGCGAGCTTCAGACCTGCCAGCTAGATGAGAAGCCTGCGCAGCGGGTCTACCTGGGGCCAGAGCCGCTGGGTGTCGATGAAGATCTCAATCCAACTAAACCTATCCCCCACAGGGGAGCCTTCGGACCTGCCAGCTAGATGAGAGCCTGCGCAGCGGGTCTACCTAGGGCGAGCCGAGCTCGGGTGCCGATGAAGATCTCTAACCAACCAAACTTATCCCCCACAGACGAGACCTTCGGACCTGCCAGCTAGATGAGAGCCTGCGCAAGCGGTCTACTGGGGCCGAGCCGAGCTCGGGTTGCCGATGAAGATCTCAAACCAACCAAACCTATCCCCCACAGGCGAGCCTTCGGATCTGCCAGCTAGATGAGAGCCTGCACAGCGGGTCTACCTGGAGCTAAGCCGAGCTCAGGGTGCCGATGAAGATCTCAAACAACCAAACCTATCCCCCACAGGCGAGCCTTCAGACCTGCCAGCTAGATGAGAGCCTGCGCAGCGGGTCTACACTGGGGCCGAGACGAGCTCGGGGTGCCGATGAAGATCTCAAACCAACCAAACATATCCCCCACAGGCGAGCCTTCGGACCTCCCAGCTAGATGAGAGCCTGCGCAGCGGGTCTACCTGGGGCCGGCCGAGCTCGGGGTGCCGATGAAGATCTCAATCCAACCAAACCTATCCCCCACAGGCGAGCCTTCGGACCTGCCAGCTAGATGAGAGCCTGCGCAGCGGGTCTACCTGGGGCCGGCCAAGATCGGGGTGCCGATGAAGATCTCAAACCAACCAAACCTATCCCCCACAGGCGAGCCTTCGGACCTGCCAGCTTTATAGAGCCTGCGCAGCGGGTCTACCCGGGGCCGAGCCGAGCTCCGGGTGCCGATGAAGATCTCAAACCAACCAAACCTATCCGCCATAGGCGAGCCTTCGGACCGCCACTAGATGAGAGCCTGCGCAGCGGGTCTACCTGGGGCCGAGCCGATACCTGCGTTCCCGATGAAGTTCCAATCCTCAATCCCAAACCTATCCCCACAGCGAGCCTTCAGACCTGCCAGCTAGATGAGAGCCTGCGCAGCGGTCTAACCTGGGGCCGAGCCGAGCTCGGGGTGTCGATGAAGATCTCAAACCAACCAAACATATCCCCCACAGGCGAGCCTTCGGACCTGCCAGCTAGATGAGAGCCTGTGCAGCGGGTCTACCTGGGGCCGAGCCGAGCTCGGGGTGCCGATGAAGATCTCAATCCAACCAAACCTATCCTTCACGGGCGAGCCTTCGGACCTGCCAGCTAGATGAGAGCCTGCGCAGCGGGTCTACCTGGGGGCGAGCCGAGCTCGGGGTACCGTGATGAAGATCTCAATCCAACCAGACCTATCCCCCACAGGCGAGCCTTCGGACCTGCCAGCTAGATGAGAGCCTGCGCAGCGGGTCTACCTGGGGCCGAGCCGAGCTCGGGGTGCCGATGAAGATCTAAAACCAACCAAACTTATCCCCACAGGCGAGCCTTCGGACCTGCCAGCTAGATTAGAGCCTGCGCAGCGGGTCTACCTTGGGCCGAGCCGAGCTCGGGGTGCCGATGAAGATCTCAAAACAACCAAAACTATCCCCCACAGGCGAGCCTTCGGACCTGCCAGCTAGATGAGAGCCTGCGCAGCGGGTCTACCTGGGGCAGCCGAGCTCGGGGTGCCGATGAAGATCTCAAACCAACCAAACTTATTCCCCACAGGCGAGACCTTCGGACCTGCCAGCTAGATATGAGAGCCTGCGCAGCGGGTCTACTGGGCCGAGCCGAGCTCGGGGTGCGATGAAGATCTCAAACCAACCAACCTATCCCCCACAGGCGAGCCTACGGACCTGCCAGCTAGATGAGAGCCTGCGCAGCGGGTCTACCCGGGGCCGAGCCGAGCTCGGGTGCCGATGAAGATCTCAATCCAACCAACACTATCCCCCAATCCGAAAACCTTATCGGGAGCGAGCCTTCGGACCGCCACTAGATGAGAGCCTCTGCAGCGGGTCTACCTGGGGCCGGAGCCGAGCTCGGGGTGCCGATGAAGATCTCAAACCAACCAAACCTATCCCCCACAGGCGAGCCTTCGGACCTGCCAGCTAGATGAAGAGCCTGCGCAGTGGGTCTACCTTGGGCCGAGCCGAGCTCGGGGTGCCGATGAAGATCTCAAATCCTACCAAACCTATCCCCCACAGGCGAGCCTTCGGACCTGCCAGCTAGATGAGAGCCTGCGCAGCGGGTCTACCTGGGGCCGAGCCGAGCTCGGGGTGCCCGATGAAAATCTCGATCCAACCAAAACCTATCCCCCACAGGCGAGTCTTCGGACCTGCCAGCTAGATGAGAGCCTGAACAGTGGTCTACTTGGGGCCGAGCGAGCTCGGTGGTGCCGATGAAGATCTCAAACCAACCAAACCTATCCCCACAGGCGAGCCTTGGGACCTGCCAGCTAGATGAGAGCCTGCGCAGCGGGTCTACCTGGGTCGAGCTGAGCTTGGGGTGCCGAAAGATCTCAAACCAACCAAACATATCCCCCACAGGCGAGCCTTGGGACCTGCCAGCTAGATGAGAGCCTGCGCAGCGGGTCTACCTGGGGCCGAGGCGAGCTCGGGGTATTACAAAACACACAATTATGTTATGTTATGAAAAATTTGACAATTGAAAATCAATCGATGTAGTATAATAAGTTTATTCTTGAGATACATGGTTACATCCTTCCCCCTTCACGGGTAGAGCGTTTTAGGTCATCACCGCTCCGGGTGTGGCTTAGGGTCCTCCCTTCACGTCCTGGAGGTAGTTCCTCGCCGTTCCGAGGACTTCCTTCACTATGTATAGACCTTCCCAGTTCGGGTGGAGCTTGCCCACGGGAGCCGACCTTCCTGCTGCGTCAACCCTTTCTCAGCACCAGATCCCCTTCAAAAACTGCTTGACTCTGACAGCTTATCAAAATGCTTAGCCATTCGTCGCTTGATCTCTTCTTGCCTGATAGCCGCCACGTATCGCAGTTCCTCCATCATATCTAACGAGAGGCGCTGCCCCTCCTCATTTTCCACCCTCCAAGTCTCGTCTCCTTCGCCCGCGGCTGTGACTCGCGGGGACCGGACCTCGAACTCCACTGGCACGACGGCCTCACACCCATGAGAGAGCTTGAAGGGGGTCTCACCGGTGGCCGTGTTCGGAGTCGTTCGCAGGGCCCACAGGACCGAGGGGAGCTATTCTAACCCACATTCCCCTTTAGGTTCTCCACTTTTTTTCTTTAGTAGGTTCACAATGATTTTGTTTGCTGCTTCCTCCACCTGGCCGTTACTCCGGGGGGTGGTGGACGGAGGCGAACCAGAGATCTATCCCTAGTTGGGCGCAGAAGCTGATGAACTTCTCGCTGGCGAACTGGGGGCCGTTATCAGTCACTATTGCTTGGGGCAACCCATGTCTGCAAATAATCTCCCCCGAGATGAAGTTCCTTATGACCTGCGAGGTGACTTTGGCCAAGGCTTTAACCTCTAGCCACTTCGAGAAATAATTGACCATGACCAAGAGGAATCTCCTCTGCCCACTAGCCGGAGGAAAGGGTCCGACTAAGTTCATTCCCCAGATAGCGAATGGCCACGGTGTCGTGATACTTCAGAGCCTCTGGGCTGCCAAGAGCTGAAGGGGGCGTAGAGCTGACATTTTTGGCACCTCCTCGCAAACTTCATGGCATCCTTTCTTAGGGGGGGCCAGAAGTACCCCTGCCTGACCACCCTTGCCTCCCAGCGTCCTTCCTCCAGAGTGACTGCCGCACTCGCCCGAGTGCACCTCCCTCAATATCTTCGGGATCTCTTCTTCGGTCACACATCTAGCTAGGAGCCCTGACAACATCATACGATGCAGGCCCCCTCCATCATTAAGTAGTGAGCTGCTTTGCGCTTGAAGCTTCTCCCGACCTTGGTCCCCCCAGGAAGTTCACCCGGTGGTTAGGAAGGTCACAAATGGATCCACCCACGAGGGTTGCCGATCCACCACCATCAACTCTCCTTCCTCGATAGTCGGTTGGAATAGCTCCGTCAAGGTCCCTCCCCCCCCCCCCCCACGAGGTCCGAACTTGGCTAATCGATCGGCGGCTACACTCTCTTCCCTTGGAACATGTTGAATTGAGAATGACCGGAACCTCCGATGATCGCCCTTACCTTGGAGAGGTATTTGATGAGGGTAGGCTCCCGAGCTTCAAACTCTCCCCGGATCTGCGATGCTACTACCTTTGAATCAGTGGAAGCTTCCGCATCCCGAATCTCCAGCTCCTTTGGCCAAGGCAGAGGCCGACGTTCACGACCTCCATACTTCGCTGATTTTGGTCACGGGGAAATGTAAAATGGACCGCTTGCTCTAGGTTACCCCCTGAGGACTTGTCAATACCACCCCTGCCCCGAGGGAGTGCCTTCCTGAGTGCCCCATCACCATCAAGTTCCATGTCTTCTCGAGGTTGCTGCTCTCCCTCGACTTCAACGATGTAGTCTGCTAGGAAGTCCGCCACTGCCTGTGTCTTGATGGAGAGCCTTGGGACAAAGGAGATGTCGAACTCGCTTAGCTCAATGGACCACTTAGCCAGTCTACCCGAGTGCTCCACTCCTTCGAAGATCTTGCGAAGAGGGTGGTCGAAAACCACCCTAATCGAATGTGCTTGAAAGTACGGCCGGAGTTTCTGCGAGATGACCAAGGCGTAAGCGAGCTTTTCCAGGATGGGGTAGCGAAGCTCTGCTTTCCTCAATATCCGGCTGACGTAGTAGATGGGCAACTGCTTCTTTCCTTCTTCCCTTACCAGGACGAAGCTCACCGCCTCCGCTCCTACTCCGAGGTATAAGATCAGGTCCTCTCCTTCCTTTGGGCTCTGAAGCAGAGGAGCCTGAGAGAGTTGTCTTTTCAGCCCTTGGAAGGCCTCTTCGCACTCGGTTGTCCATTCGAACCTTTATTCCCCCGCCGCAACTTAAAGAATGAAGAGCACTTGTCTCCTGCCCTGAGAGGAACTGCTTACCCAGCCAGCTTGCCTGTCAGCGCTGGACCTCCTTGGCGTCGCGAGGTGACTCCAAATCCAGGATGGCCTTGACCTTGTCCGGGTTGGTTTCCACCCCCGCCGGAGTCAGAATATGCCCGAGGAACTTCCCGCGGCTGGCCCCGAAGACACACTTCAAGTGGTTCAGCCTCATCTTGAACCTTCTTAAGGTGGCGAATGTTTCCTCCAGATCTTGTAGGTGCGAAACCATGCACTTGCTTTTGATCATTAGGTCGTCGACGCAGACCTCCAAGTTCCTCCCCTCTGATCCCGGAAGACTCGATCCATCATGCGCTGATAGGTAGCCCCTGCGTTCTTTAATCTAAAGGGCATCATTTTGTAACTGAAGCATCCCTCCCTCGTGATGAAGGAAACATCCTTGGTATCAGGAGGGTGCATCCGGATCTGGTGATAACCTGAAAAAAGCATCTAAAAAGCTCATGACAGAAAAACCGACGGCTGAATCAAGCAGCGCGTCGATCCGAGGCAGGGGGTAGCAATCCTTAGGGCATGATTTATTTAACAAAGAAAAGTCAATACACATTCTCCATTTCCACCTCCCTTTTTTACCATTACCACATTGGAGATCCAGCCTGGATACTGGATCTCTGAGATGAAGCCCGCCTCCAGGAGCTTCTTGACCTCCTCGCGAATGGGCTCCTCCAGCTTGGTGGCGATGTCTCTCATCTTCTGACGTATGGGGCGAGTGCGGGGGTCCAAGTTCAGGCGATGGCAGGCCACGTCTGCGTCGATGCCCGGAATGTCCTCCGCGCTCCAGGCGAAGATGTCGGCGTTGCCTTGAATGCAAGCCCGCACTTGCTCCCGGTCCTCGGGACTCAAGCCCCCGCTGACCCGCACCCTTTGAACTTGTCCTGCGCTGGTGAAGACCTCCATCTCCACCACTTCTTCGGCCGGCTCCAACCGCGACTGCTCCCAGCCCACCCTTGCCTCTTCCTCCAGCTCCAGCTCTCCCCTTTCTACCTCCTC
Organism: Platanthera guangdongensis; assembly: GCA_039583875.1. Classification (NCBI taxonomy): domain Eukaryota; kingdom Viridiplantae; phylum Streptophyta; class Magnoliopsida; order Asparagales; family Orchidaceae; genus Platanthera; species Platanthera guangdongensis. The sequence continues at coordinate 29,662,863 of CM077158.1, forward strand.
CTCAATCTCCATCGCTTCTACCAGCCCCTCTGCTGCCACCCGACTCCCACGCCCTCGGGGCCTCTCCCTCAACTCCTCCTGCCGCTTGTTCCCTACTTCTATCGCCCCTCTGGGCTCTCCTGCTCCTCATCCCCCGGACCACCTGCACATCTTCTTGCTGCTTCTCAGTCTCCTCTTCTCCGACTTCCTCTTCAACTATCTCTCTCTCCTCCTCTAGGCCCATTACCTCTTCTTCACCAACCTCCTCAAGTGCCGCCATCTCTATCTCCAACTCCTCTGCTTCTGTCATCCACGAAATGGTGTTGACTGCTGTAACATAGCATTGTCTTGCCACCTTCGGGTCCCCTCTTACCCTGACCTGCACTCCCTCATTGTTGAACTTGAGCCATTGATGGAACGAGGAGGGGACACAGCGAAAGGCGCTGATGAGAGGGCGCCCAAAGATGGCATTATAGCTGCTCGGGCGTCCACGATCACGAACCTACAGTTCCGTGACATGCCCCCCAACCTAACGTGCAACCCTACTCCTCATTCTACCTCTTTCCTCTCTCCGGAGAACCCGAACAAGGGGTCCATCCGAAGCCAAGACCCTTCCCTCAACCCTCATCTCATCAAAGGCTTCTTGAAGATGACATTACCGAGCTCCCGTTATCTACCAGTATCCTCGAGACCGTATAATTTTCCACCGCCGTCTGGATCACCAGAGCGTCACAGAATGGATCCTCGTAGTCCGGCATGTCTGCAGATGAGAAAGTGATCTTTTCTTCTGGTGGGGGAACCTGGGAGGTAGAGGCGACCCCTTCGGTACATGGTTTGCAAGCTCCCCTTGCGGGTTGCCTCAATCCCCACTCCTCCGTGAATCACCATGATTCCCCCCGGGTCCCTACATCCACCCGGTCTTCGCACCTATCTTCCACCTCGCCCTGCTGCACCTCTACTATCCTCACCGGTGGATCTGCCCTCCCTGCTCATCTTGCTTCTCTTACTCTAAGAACTCCGGGCAGGTGGCGTTGCGTGACCTTCCTCCTGGTGGAAGTCACAAAAAGCAACGCCTCCCCGCCCCTTCTTCCTCTCTCTCCCTCTTCTCCCTCCTCCTCGAGCTCCTCTCCCAGCTCCTCTTCCTCTTCCCACTTCCATGGCCTCCTGCGGTGGTGGGGACGACCCTCGGCTCCTGCCTCCATGTCGGTCGGTCAACCTCCGGGGTTCCCGCAGGTTATCTCTCCCCTGGTAGCCTTCTCCTGGGCCTGGGGGCGACCCTCCTGGGGCCTCCAACCTAACCGTTGTTCGGCTCCCGGCCCCCCATCCCTGCTGCTGCCCAAACCTTCGGGCTCTTCCCTTCTCCTTTCTTCCCTTTGCTCCCTCTGTTCCCTCGGCTCCTTCTGTCTTCCGCTGCTGGTTCCTTCACGTCGTCCTCCGCCAGCCTGGCCAACTTCCTGGCGAATGCTGGGTTTGCTCTCTCGAAGTCAACTCCTTTGCCGCCCTCTCCATGAGCTCCTCAAAGGAGAGGGGAGGCACCCTCTTCAACTCCATGCTAAAGAATCCCGGTCTCAGCCCCAAGGTGAAGGCCAGCATCAGTGCGTACCCTGGGACCTCCTGGACCAGGAGGATCTCCTCCTGAACCGGTCGACATAGTGACCCAGCGTCTCATCGGCTTCTGCCTCACCGCAAACAGACACTCCGCCTCCTTCTTCCGCTTCTTCGAGGTTGAGAACCTCAACAGGAAACTTCTCCGTAGATCCTCAAAACAGTAGATTGATCTTGCTGGCAATGGTGGAACCAGTCCCGAGCCTTCTCCTTCAAACGTGATGGCAAATAGCGGCACTTGAAGGCATCCGTCATCTGCCTTATCGATACAACGTCCTCAAACCATTGTACGTGCTGTACAGGGTCATCCTTCCCCGAGTAGTAGGACATGTCAGGCTCCCGGAACCCCTTTTGTACCGGAGCTGAGATGATGAGCTCGCTAAAGGGCTCTCGCCTCCTGCCTGGCGAGATGGTACGTCCCGCGGCCTCGGCTGACTGCCCGATCGCGAGACCGTGCCCCGGAAGAGCTCTCGCACTGCCGCTTCCTTCTCGCCCAGATCCGTCAGCGCCTCCTTGCCCGGGCGCTGGCTCTGGCCTGGGAAGAGTTCCCGCGCCGCCACATCTCTTTCGCCAGCCTCCCCCGGACCTCCTTTGTCGGGCGCTGTCCCGGGGTGTTCTCGCCCAAGAGCGGGACCTCTTCTATCGGGACCTGAGGGGTGGCCCACTCGCCTCTCGCCGAGAAGGCCAAACTGATCGTCTGCAGAACCTCTCGCCTGAACTCATCCAGCATCCTCTTCGTTGCTTCCTCTCCCGGGTGGGGGAGCCTCCAGAACCTGACCCTTCACCTTCACCTCCAGCCATGGACAAAACTCAAGGCTTTCTTGTATCAGCTGCCTTCCACGCTCACCGCACCAGAACTGTTGAAGCCAAATATGACCTCAACGAGAGTTCGAAGAAAAAGGGGTGCAACCAAAACTACTTCTCTCAAGTCTCAACCCTCGACTGGATTCAAAGGACCTAAGACTGACCCAATAACCTCAGCAGGGAGGTCCCACCTCACACCCGGAAGATCTCTGAGAGCTTCCCCTCCAAAGCCAAAGCTGCGCTAGGAGCTCCTCAGAAAGCACTGGAATTTGAGAGATAATGATAGTCTTCTTTCTAAGGAGCCCTTATGGGTCTATTTATAACATTTTGCTGACCTGAAATTACTGAAAAGCCCCTAGTTGGTCTACCAATAGCCGAATCCCGCTGTTTTTCTGAGGGCACATGGGTAATTTCACCCAAGGGTGACTTGGTCATTTAACCCTAAGCCTTGGGCCCCACTCGGCGAGAGCTGTGCCGAGGTCCTTCTGTCCAGAACATGGCGTGAACGCTCTCGCCTGTCTATAGGCGAGAGCCCTTTGAGATTGGAGCCTGGCGCAAGCGCAAGCGTTCCCGCGCAGGCCGCGCTCGACGATCTTGGCCTGCGGTTCTCCGTTCGACGATTTGGTTACGCTCGTCGATCTTAGATCGACGATCTGGCGCGATCACTCCCGCCAACTTTGGCGAGATCTCTTTTTGGGCGGGAACTCCTTTGGCTAGCTCAACTGTTGACCATTGTGCCTCCTGGTCTGACTCAGCGAATATGGGGTTGTACAGGCTTCACTTAGCGCCTTGCTAATTCTGAAGGTCGGAGTGAAGCGCCTGAACTTGCGGCTGCGGGGGCCACTTGGGTCTTGAGAGATTTGGCCTCGTCGGGTGGCTTTAACTTGGCTCGTTCATGGCTCCGGTGCAGCTCGGGTGCGGCTTGAGTGAGGCTCGAGTGCTGCTCGTAGGAGGAATTCGGCAGAGCTTCGACCTGAGGAATAAGAAGACTTAAAGAAAAATTGTGAGAAATGAGGAGGCATGTGACTCCTTTTATAGGTTTCAGAGGGTGATTTTGGTGTTTATGCGGTTATCCGCACACCGTAACCACCCAATATTAATATTTTTTCCATAGGTTAGGGATGCGTATTAATACCATTGTTTGCACTGCAAAATAAATAATTAAATTCCCCCCACTAACCTGATGGTTAGTGGGTGGTTACATGCGAATCGGACAGTCGGGAACGTCACCAACCGATCCGACGACGGGAGCGGAATCCACGGGCGGCCGACAAACTCGTCGTCGGGTTCGCTAGCGAGGGGAGGACCGCCGACGACGACCGGGGAAGAGCGGTTCTGCTCGGCCGCCATCTTTTGTCGCGCCACCGGCAGCCGAGGAGGGGTTGGCAGGGCGGCCGCTCCCTGGGCTGCGACCGGCAGTCAAGGGATGGAGCGGCCCGGGCGGAGCTCCCTCGACCGCGGCCGGCGGCCGAGGGAGGGGGCGGCCCGGCAGGCCGAGGGAGGGGGTGGCCCGGTCGGCCGCTCCCTCGACCGGGCCAGGGCCATCGCGACGAAAAGAGGGCGGGAGGCCGATGTCCGAGGGGACGCCGCCGCCCGCTGCAGCATGGTGGGGCTCGCGGCGGTTTGCCCACTACGCGTTATGGATCGACGCGCGGGGGATCGGGCGCAGTGATCGTGCGTGTTGCCAACCCCATGATCCCATTACTTTTGAGGTGGAGATCATGGGTGCGTGGTTATGTGCATACCAAATCTTATAAAATGAGTCTCATACCAACAATCGCACCGCAGATCCTTGTTGAGCGAGGCCGGCTTGGACGAAAAAAAAAAAGGATCTTTCTCTGCTCATTTTTTACGGCGGCGACAATTGCCGAACGACGAAAGACTTGAGATGGCGAGTAGTAGGGCTCTGCAAACCCGAGTAAAAATGTTAGAATATACTACGGTGGAGGAGAGGCAATGAACGTGCCCCAAAGAAGGAAGTTGGCGCACCCGCGGCCACGAGGGTGCGTGCGGATGCGTGCGCAGGGTCGGCGCATGGGCGTGCACGGGTTTGGCGGGGGGCGAGCATGCGCCCGTGGACGCACTCATGATAACGCGCGGGCGCCCCCGTATCGGCATGCTGCGGGCGCGCCCGCATGGGCGCGCGCGGGTCTGATCGCGCCGCGGGCGTGCGCCATGCCGCACGCTGGCGCGCCATGCAGCGCGCGGGGTGCGCGCGCACGCGGTTTAATCACGCGCGCGCCTTGCCGCACGCGGGTTCGTGCACGCGGGTCTGATCGTATTTCGCGCGCGCGCCTGGCCGCGCGAGTGTCTACAGTTCGGTGGTGCTGTGCTCGAGCGCGTCGTATATTTTGACATTTGGGCACGACGCGCTTTATGCGAAGTTTAAAATGCGTTATTATACTCTTATTTTGGAGTTATTTGCATGGTTCAAAATTTTGTTTTGTAATGCAGTTTAATTATCATATATTACATATGCTCTTTCTTATTATTTCTTTGTTTGTTAGTTAGATATTTAATTTTATGTCCGCGCGTGTTAGGACCGACTCGGAACGACCTAACGGTTACGTGTCACTAGAGTGTAAACGGCTCTACGCTGGAGATACTATATAAGGCCATTCCACATCGATGAGCCTTAGTAGAATATCTTGAGCGGAGCCATTACATTCTCAAGATAGTCGGTTAGGTTTCGCTCTCCCGTTCGCTCCCGATTCTTCCGCCGCTTCAGCAACCCGATCGGAAATTCTCAGATTAGCCGCCCGCTCGCGAATTTCCTGCGCTGCTCTGTATCGCGAGGAAGAACATCGAACATCCCGCGCTCTTGCCCTGTTCGCGATCTCCGGCGTGCCGCTCGCAGTTCGCAGGTTTCTCCCGAAGCCACAGATCTAGGGCATCGCTCCTCAAATCCGGCCGATTCCAGTGCATCTCCGTCTGTTTTCCAGAATCTGTGCGTTGCGCCGCTGGAGAAGACATCGCCGGAAGTTTGGCACCTGTCGCTCAAGATCGGGAGATCCATGAGTTCTTGATCTATCGCCAGGTTGCTGAGATCGCAAGTTCCATTGATCCAGTCGTCCCTAGGTTTTTGATATTCCAGCCATCAGACTAAATCTAGAGGAAGGGCTCTGTACCTACTGGATCCTGACTGCCTCCTTCACTGAATTCAATTTTTGGCCGTTTTTCTTCTGATTTGTTTGGATCTTGAACCTGTTGGAATTCAAAGTAGGCCTTTGACCAAGATTGTCACTGGAGAGTCTTTGATCTCAAGTATGCTGCTCGACCAAAAGGAAAGGGGATGAGCTAATTCCAGATCTGATATCTGCCGAAATCAGATATATATATTTTTGAGTGTGCTATCTTGATCTGGTCTTGGAGTTTCAGCAGGAGAGGAACAAATTATTATTACTGGATTGGATCCGAAGGTTTTTCTGACGTCTTCACACGGCTCAGGTGACTCGTTCTAGCATTTTTATTTCTGTTTTAAATCTAGAACTATGTCGAAGAAAAGCGCGCTCGACACAATAAAATTGCAATCGTTCGACGCCTCCGACTTTCTCAGTTGGAAAATTCAAGTCCAACTAGGAATGAAGGAACGCGAGATATTCTATACTGTTCAGAGCGATTTTGCTTCTACCGTCGAGGACGTGGACGAGTACCAGTGGAACAAGGATGAAGATTTCTGCAGGGATTACTTGTTAAATTCTCTGAATCCCCGGCTTGCGTTGACCTACCACGCTTACAAATCTGCAAAGGAATATGGGATCGACTGAATGCGCATTTCCAGAAGGAGGAAGGATTGTCGAAGTCGCTCATTGGAGAGAAGTTCTTCAACTTCAGATTCAAAGCGAACGTGCCTATCACTTCTCAACTTTTGGAGCTGGTCAACCTTCGTCAGAAGCTGGATGATGATCATTCGAAGATGGACGACAGCCTCTTTGTGTACATGATCCTGAGTAAACTGCCTCCTGAATGGCTCTTTTTCAAGACCGAGATGCACCGACTGAAAGAGAAGATCAGTTTGGACGAACTCAAAAGGTTCATATTGAAGACCAAAACATTGCTGGGAAAAGCTTGGAGCAGGTTGCGCAGCCCTCACAGGCTGTCAACTTCGTTTCACGTCCTAGTAAGCCTTCTCGGAAGCCCCCGGCACCCAAGCGTGACACTCCAGCACCGTTGGCGGTCAAAAAGCCTTCTCTCAAAAGGAAGAAGGGCAAGTGCCACAACTGCGGCAAATGGGGTCACTGGGCCGCTGAATGCAGGGGTCCGAAGAAGCTAAAAGAGGATGCCCCACAAAATGTGGCGCACATGGTGGTCGACAACTCCGATCCTAAGTCCTTCGTGGCTATGATTGGGAGTAGTCACCGCAGTGCGTCTTCTGAGTGGTGGCTGGACAGTGGTGCTACCTGTCACGTCACAAATGACAGGAGTCTTCTTTCTAAGGTGACAGCGGTCAAGGACAGAGTCGAAAATTGCAATGGAGGAGCGACTGATGTTACTCATGCTGGGACTGCAGAGCTTGTGCTCTCTTCAGGTAAAACTTTAATTTTGCAAAAGTGTAAAGTAGTTCCTAATTTAACTAAGAATTTGATTTCTATGAGTTTGCTTGATAGAGCTGGAATGTCTTTCACAACCGTGAACGGTAGAATGACATTAACTGTTAATTCTCACTATTTTGGTTGCGCTTACCTGATCAATGGTATGTATAGACTTAGCCTAGATAACGAGTGCATAAATCAAGTGAGTTCAACTCTGATTGATCCAAAGTTATTACACAATAGACTTGGACATATCCACTATAAGAAAATGCGAGATCTAGCTAAAAGTCAAAACATTCCATTAGATCTTTCTATTCAGTTTGATAGGTGTGAGGTTGTGCCCAGACTAAAATCACTAGAAACCCTTACAAGACAGTTTCTAGGAGCACACAACTTCTGGAGTTGATACATTCCGACCTCTGTGACTTTCGTAGTCACGCCACTAGAGGGGGAAGGAAGTATCTAATTACATTCATCGACGATTTTTCCAGATATTGTCATGTTTACCTATTGAAATCGAAAGATGAGACATTCGAGACCTTTAAGATCTTCAAATCTCGGGTAGAAAATCAATTAAATCTAAAGATTAAGAGACTTAGAAGTGATCGAGGAGGAGAGTACACTGCAACTGGGTTTAAGGACTTTTGTGCCTCTGAGGGTATAATCCTAGAAACCACAGCTCCTTACTCACCCCAGTCGAATGGTGTTGCTGAGCGTAAGAATAGAACTTTAACAGAAATGTTGAACTCTATGCTCCTCACAGCTGGCATGCCTAATTCTTTTTGGGGGAAGCAGTCCTAACTGCAAATCACATTCTAAATCGAGTGCCTCACTCAAAGCTCAACTCTACTCCATATGAGTTGTGGCATGGTCATCCTTGTAGATATGACACTCTAAAGACTTGGGGTTGTATCGCTTATGTGAGGATACAAGACCTTAAGAGACAAAGGTGGGACCTAGAACAACGACCTGCGTTTATCTAGGTAGTGCAGAAGATAGTGCAGCTGACAGGTTTCTGGATCTATCCACTAATACAGTGATAGAATCTAGAGATGCTATTTTCTTTGAACACAAATTTATCAAAGATCATGGCTTGACCGTCTCCGGGTCTACTGACATGATTTCAGAATCTACTGTAGAACCTGAAGCTGGCCCCTCTGGCACTGCTCCCCAACCTCTACAGGTGGAAGCTGTTCCTCTTAGAGTATCTACAAGAGACAGAATCCCTAAGGATTTTGGTGAGAATTTCGTCACCTACCACTTAGAGGATGATCCATTCTCCTATCAGGAAGCAATGCGATCTAGAGATGCGTTAATGTGGGCAGAAGCCATCGATGATGAGATGAACTCGCTGCTACAAAACAACACTTGGCATCTAGTTGACCTGCCGAAAGGAGCTAAAGTCTTAGGATGCAAGTGGGTACTGAAGAAGAAATTGCACAGTGATGGGTCTATAGCCAGATATAAAGCACGTCTAGTAGCTAAGGGTTATAAACAACAGGGGGGAATTGACTATTTTGACGTCTATTCACCTGTGTGTCACCTATCCACTATTAGGATTCTTCTTCATTGCATAGCTTCTATCGAGAACTTTATAGTTCATCAGATGGATGTAAAAACAGCCTTCTTAAATGGAGAGCTTGATGAAGAGATCTATATGGCACAACCTGAAGGTTATGTGCATAAGGATCTAAGAGACAAAGTGTGCAAGCTGATAAATCGATCTATGGGCTTAAACAAGCACCTAAGATGTGGCACATTAAATTTGATCAAGTGGTAAAGAGCGTTGGATTTCAGTCCAGTCTCTCAGACAAGTGCCTCTACTACCGCTCGATGGCAAATCAAACAGTCATCATATGCCTATATGTGGATGACATGTTGATTCTGGGATCAGATCTTGCCGCAGTGAGGGATACTAAATCCGCTCTCGCGAAAGCATTTGACATGAAGGACCTTGGTCCCGTAGATACCCTACTAGGTATGAAAGTTAGAGTAGACAAGGGATGTGTCACTCTAAGTCAAGCTCATTACATTGAGCAGATCCTCACTACCTGGGGTTATAAAGACTGTCGGCCTGTTGAAACACCAATCGATCCAAATGTCAAGTTGAGTCCGAATGAAGGGACCAGTGTTGATCAAGTAAAGTACTCAAAGATCATTGGAAGTCTCATGTATGCCACAAGTTGCACTAGACCAGACATTGCTTTCTCGGTAAGCATGCTGAGTCGTTTTACCAGTAGTCCAGGCAAAGAGCATTGGGATGCCCTAGATCGGCTGATGAGGTACCTGAAAGGTACTAAAGACCACGCTCTGTGCTACACTGGTTACCCTCCTACGTTGGAAGGATACTCTGATGCCTCCTGGTGTTCAGAAGTTGGGAACAGCAAGTCCACTAGTGGATTTATTTTCACTTTGGGTGGCGCTGCAGTCACTTGGAAATCCAAAAGACAGACTTGTATAGCTTTGTCGTCTATGGAAGCCGAGTTGTTTGCCTTAGCCTCAGCTGGCGAAGAGGCAGATTGGATCAGGAATTTGATTCTAGACATTCCCTTGTCTAGACTTCAAGTCAATTCTTTGAGCCTGTATTGTGATAATCAAGCAGCAGTTCAAGTCGTGAAGAATGTCCTTTTTAATACTAAAAGGCGACATGTACGACTGAGACACGCTCTACTGAATTATCTGAAAGAACAAGGCATTATCACTTTGATCGATGTGCGATCGAAGGATAATCTGGCTGATCCACTGACGAAAGGAATGCCTAAAGACCGATCAATCAAAACAGTGGGGGAAATGGGTCAAGGCGATTTAAGTTCAGCCTTAGTTCAAGGATAGGCGATTTAGTTCAGCCTTAGTCCTATGTTTTGATTTTTTCCACTTTCCTTTGTCAAAGCAAGCGTGTTGTGCTCCGCTGATGTTCGGGGTTGCTGAGTACGAATCTGGTGAGTTGTTTCATTCCACATTTGATGTTAACAACTTCCACTGGGTTCGTCTTCCTTATCTAGGAGGAGAGTGTTATTCCACTTTTTGATAACACAATCCGACTAGGTTTGGCTCTTCTCTTCTGTTTATTGGTTCCATTCCACATTTGATGAGTTCCAATTGACTTTAGAAGAACAGTAACCGTGACATTCCACATAGGAACACAGATACAGCTGCGGTGTCCAGAAGTCCATAACATCATTTTCTTGAAAATAGATAATGGATTCTGAGGTAGAAACCTAAATACTCTACTCATGCTTACTCATACTGTACTACGTTCATATAAGTAGAACTAGATACTTGTACATTTTCCAAGGTTGAATTCATTCTAAATGAACTTCTCTGTTGGAAATTACAGGAGCTGCTGCTGATGGAGGAGCACTTGCCGGTTGGGATCCAGATGAGGATGACCTACTGGACTCTGATTTCTAGAGTATAAACTGGTTTTTTCTTCTGCTTAGAGCACTGTTTAGCTCTCTTTGCTTTCACTTGTTTTGTTTGGACTTTCTTGCTCTTTAGTTGGTCATGAGACACTTGGTGTTCTGGTACCTGTGCTGTGATTGTACTTTAGACTTTATTATGATGCTGCTGAGATTTTCTGTTTTATTCTTATGCACGCATACAATTGTTTTCCTTAACGTCCAATATGTTTTGACAAGTGTGATGGACACGGTTGTGAGTGCTTCATATTCGGTTGAACACTTCACACACCACCCTTTCCGACGTCGGGTTTACCGCGGACATAGGAGGAGATTGTTAGAATATTTAATTTTATGTCCGCGCGTGTTAGACCGACTCGGAACGACCCAACGGTTACGTGTCACTAGAGTGTAACGGCTCTACGCTGGAGATACTATATAAGGCATTCCACATCGATGAGCCTTAGTAGAATATCTTGAGCGGAGCCATTACATGTTTTACATGAGCTTAAAGTGTGGCTAATCAATATTTCTTTGATTATTTCTCATAGGAGTTCATTTTTTTTCATGCTGAGTTCAGTTTTGTTTGCATCAATTATTGATGTGTTTGCATTTGATAATTTATCTCCCCGCGTGAATCAAAGTCCAGAAATCTTAACAGATTCATTTATTTTGCTATCAGAGACCACCGCTGGAGGTGGAGCAGTTGAAATTTAGCTTCAAGTTAGAGCTTTTCTGAGACAGCCACGTCAGTCTAGTTTGTGTGCTACTCTGAATTGAATAAGTTTTTTTCTTATGATTCGTTTTTAGCGAAATTCATTCAGTTGGTTCATTTGATTTGGGATTTTGGTGACATTTAGAGCATCTTGGCGTTATCTCAAAAGGTGGAGCATGTCATGAAAGAGCCATCAAGATGGAGATTGTTGTGGGAACTGCCGCATATTTCCATACCGGAGGGGGGGGGGGGGGGGGGCTGATTTTGGAAGCCACACAATATATGATGTCATTGTTTTTGGAATCAAATTCTTGACGGTATCTTTTTTGATTTTTTTGAAACTTATCAATCCTTTTTTGAAGACCGCTCAATTCGTGGTTTCTCCTTTTGGAATTTCTCAAATTCCGGCAATTATGCAGGTTTATTGGTAATTGAATATATTTTCATCCAAACAATGGAGGAATTTTTTTCTCCTTTCTTGATTGGATCCAGTCGGTACCATCTTCTTTTTACTCGATTTAGGGTTCTTCAAGCTTATATAAAGAGGGGGCAGTTTTCCCCAAGTATGCAAGATTTTGGGCAAAGCAGGAGAATGCAGAGGAGGTTGGCCGGCCTTGGCGGAACCTGGGGGTTCTTCCCCGTTGCAATCACGTGTGTGTGTTTTTTGGTCATCGACCGTCATCCTTGTCGTTGAGCTTCTTCCTTGTTGCAGCTTTGCCGACGGGTTTCTTCCTTACTACAGCGTGCTCGGCTCTCGACCACCGACTTTTCTTCTCTTACCGTTGGTTTTCTTTCACGTCGCAAACTGTACGACCGGATCTTGGATGATTCTCTCTCAGTTTATTTTTTTCTTCCATTATAGTAATATTATATGTTTGGGAAAGAAAATAAATATTCTCTATCTACACAGTGGACGTACTCATTTTCAATTTCGGAAAACCACTTTAAATTTGGTGTTATTTGTCTGTAGTGTTTTCTTATTGTTTTATGTTTATCACTATTCGTAACTGTTTTTTGTCATTAAATTATTTTTGAGGATTTAAAAATTATCTGTCTAAGACTAATTTTTCATAACACATTTCTTCATTCTATCCTCCACTCCCTCAACAACTATACATACTTATTGAACCTTTTGGCGGTTGCTTCAGGCTGACTCATAAACCCACCAACTGGAGGCATTGTCGCTAGAACAAGAGCCTCGCGCTCTAGTATCCATAATAGGGAGGGTTGTCTCTAGGACGGTGAAACAGTGCTCGCCGTTTTTCCAGAAGAGAACTGGCCCGAGGACACACCGGGGAGGAGTGAGCAAACCTGCGGAATGTTGTCCCAAATGGCCGGCGGGGACGTGGACTGGTGCTCTCAGGACCAACGCGAAAAAGGGTGGTTTGCTCATGTTCAAAATGGCCGTCGCTAAAGGGAGGGCGCGTCGTTGTCTCAAACGCCTTTTCTCCGGCTTGGCCCTGCGGGCCGTCATGAACTAGTGCTCGCCTTTTCTTCCCAAACAGCGCACCTCTGGCCCGTTCAAAACGGCGCGAGTCCGGATCGTCCCGCCGGGTTATCAAACTGGGCCCGAGCCTCCGTTTGGGTGACTTATTTTCACTGGTCAAACGGTTATAAACACATGAACTGAGCAGACGTTCGTAGCCGCTTGACCGGTGAAAATAAGTTATCTAAAGGAAGACTATCCAAATTTAACGGAGCATAAAATGCCGCGCTACAAGGACTCTTTTAAGTTATTTGGTTGAGTTGTGAATCGTGTTAGCAAGTTAATACATTAATTTTGGTTGAACTCAAACTACATGTCCTCTTGAGTTTGCTCCCTTTAAAAAGTTAATATATATAATAAAATACAATAAAATTTAAAGATTAATTTAAATATATACATGAAATTAAATGCATTCATGAGTGACACCAATATTTTAAGAACTAACTGGATAACACATGATCAATGGAGATTTATTAGGTTTATTAATGAGCTATAATTCGGCAGTCAAACATCTACATTTAAGAAGTCAACAAGTCTTGAATTTTCTAAATGAGTAAAATAAACAAAAAGAACTTTCAATTTAATATGATCTACTGAATTATATATTTTCTAAATCATACAAGCGACATGTTTTGGCGAAATTTTTTATAATTTTTGTTGGTTTTGGGTTTCTTTCATGCACGGTTGAATTCAACCGTGCGAGAAGAAAATCATACGAGCTGCTATTAAGCCTGCAAATATTGTGTTCTGTCCCGACCCGTGCATTTTTGTTCGCGCACAGTTGTTGCAACCGTGCATGAGAAAAATCGCATGGGTGGACTCTTATCCTGACCTTGAAATGTCTCGATAAATATCGCACGTTTTCGAATGCACGATCGTGTGAGTTCATTTCTCTCAAAATTTGGTATTTAAGTGCAGGTTTCGCCCTAATTTGTGATCTTCCCTCCCTTCCGCCCAGTTCTTCCCCGGTTCCGCACTCCATGACCGCCCGCCTTAGGGAGGAGCTCCGGGCTTCCTTCTTCCATCCCCCTTCCGTTAGGGCTTTGCACCAGGCCGCCTCCATCATTCTGAGCTTCCACAGAGTGATTTGAAGCATTTCTCGCTGCATCGAGGAGATGAGCTTGCAAGAGACGTAGCCGGATTGTGTTATCCGAAGAAGACAGATAAAGTAAGAGGAGGTGAGAGCCCTCTTGTTCCCCGAACGTCAGTCGTAGAACGAGCAAGGACGTGGAGTGACGCCCCATCGATTCCTTCCAAGAGCCCGCGATGAGCCTTCGACCTCGGTTGTATCTCGCGCACCTTTACCCTTTGTTGTAGTTTTGATGTTTCATTCTCTTGTATTGGATTATTGAAAGAAATAGTGTCTAACCACCTATAGGGGGGTGAATAGGTGTAATTTTTCTTTTACTTTAAAGGCAGAAAATCTGTTCTATAATTTAAGCATCAATTGCAAATTTTACAGCTATCAGCACAACAATCACAGAAACAATCATTCACAGAGTGCACACAGAGTTTATAGTGGTTCCCCAAGGTCTGGGTACATCCACTTTCCCCCTTCGTCTATCTAGCAGTGTACTAGATTCGGCCTAACTTCTGCACTTCTCCTCAGATCCTCAGATCTTACAGCTCAGAACCCCAAACAGGTTCCTACACTCAGAGTGTCCCCACTCCTACAACTCAGGCAAACTGCCCTACCTCAGCCTTCACCAAGGCCTACACTCAGAGAACACAGTCTCCTACAACTCAGGCACAAAGCCCTACCACTTAGTCTTCAACAAGACCTACACTCAGGCTCAAAAGCCCTACCTCAGCCTTTATAAATTTAGGCTTACAACTCAGATCTATTAGGATCCTACAAAAAGATAATAAAGAGTTTTTATGTTACCACTCTGTTTGAGAGAATGAAGAGGACAACCTTCTTGATCAGTTCTTGATAGAACTGATTTCTGAGATCAACTTTGTCTTTGCTTTCTTCAAGGCTTCTTGAGTCTGAACTCATTAAAATTTGATCTTCTTGAAGTAGTCCGGTTGACAACTCTCTTCTTAAGATGAAGGATTAAATCTGGATCCTTCTTTGCAGTCTGGTTCAGAATCTGCTTCTTAAGAGATTTGATTAAACAAGTCTCTTTCTTGACTTCAATTACTGGAGTTCTCTCTCTCCAAGTAAATCTGAAGTTTCTTCAAAATACTGATTTACAGTTTTCTCTGGATCTGTATTGATCTTCTTAGTCGTCTGAAAATCGTCTCTTTTTGTTGAAGGAGAAAGCCTTTATATAGTCTTCCTCCATGATAACCGGCTGATCCAGTTTCTAACAACCTTCTGACAGGTTTGACAGGTATAGTTGACTTGTTGAAATGACAGCTGTCAAGTCATCCAGTCACTTCTTGAAACCACTGTCTCTGTCTGAAAGTGTCGAGACTGTTCTTCATTATGTGTTGACACAAAAAGACTAAGTGTCGACACAAGTGAACTAAGTGTCGACACTAGCCTTGATGGTGTCGACACAACTTCTCTTGTTGTTGTAACAGCTTCTCGACACAGCTTCTGTTGAATGTGTCGACACTGATTGAGTGTGTTGACACAAGTACTTCTTCTTTAAAACTTAGTTGAATTCTGTTTGTGTCGACACAACTTCTTTTGTTGTTGATACTTGCTGAGTGTCGACACATCTCATTTGTGTTGACACAAGTACTTCTTTACTTTAACTGTGTTGAAACTTGTTGTGTGTCGACACAAGTCCTGTGTGTTGACACAGTTGAAAAATACTTCTGTGTGTCGACACTACATCTTGGTGTCGACACATTTGATGTCGACAATGCCTTCAGTGTGTTGACACAGCTTACTGGTGTCGACACATTTGATGTTGACTAAGCTTCTCTGGGTGTCGACACTGCCTCTAAGTGTCGACATGATTTATGTTGACTATTCTTCACAGTGTGTCGACACTGCCTGTATGTGTCAACACATTTCTTCTGGTGTCGACTCTGCCTTTCCTGGTGTCGACACAAATACTCCAAGTGTCGACACAGCTTTTCTCCAGTGTCGACACAAGCCTTCATAAGTGTCGACACTGCTTCTCTAGGTGTCGACACTGCTTCTCTAGGTGTCGACACATGGACTTAGAAACTTTTCTGCATTTCCTGCAATTACTTAACCTGCACATATAAACTCAAAACACATCAAATACACTTTGATGCATATCATTGAGTAGGGTGAGGTTTCTTCAAATATGGTACACATTTTCCAATGTACCCAACAATTATGCACATGGAACTCTTGTTTTTAATGATTAATTTCATGTCTTTGAAATTATTGTGGCTTATGTGTGTATGAGGTTGCGCCTCCATTTCCCTCTCATCTCATCTTTGTGTTGTTTGGATTGCCGCACTAGCAATTGCTAGTTGCGTGTTTTGCGAGAAGTTTGCGACCCTCAATTCCGCCAGTAATTCCACTCCATCCACTCGACAATTCTTCCATCTGCTTAACGAAGCAGCGCCTAGCGGCTTGCGTAGGTCTCATCTAGCTTTCGATGCGGTGCTTCCGACTCGCCTAGTTTAGTTTTAGTTCTTTTTAAAATTGCAATTCACCCAACCAAATTTCAAGCTCTATTTTCAAATATTTATTATTGATTTTCTAAACAATAGAATCACGCGCCAGAACCTGCATTCCTTCGAGATCGATACTCGGGGATTTCTGCTCGTTTTATATTTCTTGTACAAACCGGTAAACTTGTCGTTATCGCCATCAAGTTTTTGTCTTAGGCTTCGTTTGGGGGGGACTAATTTTCACAGGTCAAGTGGTTACCACTCAAGGCCCGGTTCATGCGGTGATAACCGCTTGACCGGTGAAAATAAATCCCCCCAAACGGAACCTCAGTTTTGAAATTACAGTTTGAAAATATAGTTTTATAAACTCAGTTTCATAATGCTACCTTTTAAACCGACGCTAGTATCCCAAACAAACCCTAATGACTTAAAACTTGTCCTTCAAAGACCATCTCCACTCACATTAACCAAGCAAAGATCTATATCAGCTCGAGAACACATATTTCCTGATACGACGGAGCATATGCAAGGCGCCCGACTAGAAGCAGCATTTATTCGTCCCATGAAATGTGAAGATAATACTCAAATAGTCAAGTTAAACGGCAAAGTGTATATCAATCATAAATGTTTGGTTGCAAAATGTCAATATTAAAACTTTTATATATGCAAAATGCTAAAATTAATTATTTATCATATTAATGTACCAAAAATCCACCCACCATCTGCGCTTTGTGGATGCTACCTCTCATAAATCTCTCATATTTATTGAAGGCCTAACCGAGGCTTATTAGTTAATGAGATGAGAAATGAATGATTGATTTGTACCTACTACTAATGATAATTATCCTATCTAGTCCATAGTTTTGCGGGCCCATGTAAATTAATTAATTATATATAAAAATGCATGCACGGTTCCCATTGGCCTCTAAACCTCCCAACACGCCTTCAAAATATTTATTTATACTACTAATAACTAATAAGCTTGTTTAAGAAATTATTATAATGGACGACTCCACCACCGCATGTGCCGTCTCCCGTCCGACCGCATCAGACGGCTATCCTTCTTTGACCGATCCCCGCGCTTCAAATCCATTGTTTAAGCTGATTAGGGGTATTTTGGGGAGACCAAAACTTTCCAGGCCAGCGCAGCTTCAAGGCAGCGGAGAGAGAGAGAGGGAGGGGGACGGTGGTCCCCCTAAAAATCTCGCCGGGTGTTAGTTAGATGGAGACATTTCTCTCGCGCTGCAGAGGAGAAAATTTTGGAACCTTCTTCTCTGCGCATTAGGGTTAGGGTTTTACTTTTCTGCTCGCCTGGCTTTTTCCCGCGTCTCGCTTGCGGAACTATCTAGATGTTTTGAGCTCTCTTATCTCATGCCAAGCTTCGCTCGCTCGCTTTCCGGCGATCCCTGCGTCATTGATGAGTATTTGGAGGTTTTGTGAACATTTGCGGGCAGATTACTGTGGATTGTCATTACGGGATGGGTTGTGTGGATTGATTTTGGTTTGGTTTTCTCAGCGGCTTTGATTTAAGTTCTTAATAGGCAGAGTCTATTACTCCCAGATTCTCGGATCTTGCTTTTTGTCCATCGTTTTCAGTAAAAAGAGGAAAAACTTGACGGGAACAGCGATTATAGTAAACTTTCTGGATCCTTTTTATAGTTCCGAGGCCATTGATGCTGTCTCAAGCAATACAAAACACAGCGGTAGCTTTGAGGGAGGCCTTTCTAAAAGGCATCAGGAAGGATCAGCATCGGAGAAGAAGAAACAAGAGGCTACTGCTGCTGCTTGGAAAGTCTAGTAGATAATGATATTTTAAGGATCCAGAAAGCGTCTTTCGGCCGTCACTCGAAAAAATAGTGATTGGAAACTTTGTTTTTTTACCGTCCAGAGAAGAAAACAATTGAAAAAGGAAATCTGAACGCGACTGTATTGCGTTTGTGTTGTCTCGAGCGCTTATGTCTCCTGCTTAGCAGGTCAGAATCGTCTTTTTGCATCCTTCTGCAACAGTGAGATTGGAACAGTAGGCCCCGCGGCTCCATTGTTGTGGCATTGCTGCATCGGCTAGTTTTCATTTCAAGCTTTAATTTCTTCAGGAAGTTGTAGTTTTGTTTCTCTGCTTCTTCTCCCGGTGGTTGGGAAGCCATGACCACAGGTTTACAGTGTAAGCGGGGAAGAACAGAGAAGGGCGGCGAGGCTAACGAGAAGGTTGTGGTGGCCGTGAAAGCTTCGAAGGAAATTTCGAAGAACGCTCTGGTTTGGGCTTTGACTCATGTTGTTCAACCCGGTAACTGTTTGACGCTTTTGGTAGTGATGCCGCAGCACAGTTCAGGTAAGAATCCTTTAAAAAAATTCTCTTCCGTTTTTATGGGTGATTTCCTCTGTTTTAAGGGCCCTCTCCTCTGTTCCAAACGCTTTCGCAGAAGGAAACGAACTCTGGACTGGGTCTTCGCGGTTCTTTTATTAGGAGTTTTTTTTTTCTTATTTTAGTTGTTTTGTACTGGGCATCATCAGCATCTGTAGTTTCAGTGGGTTTTTCAGTGAGGACATGGATAAATTTTACTCTTTTGGTAGTAGATTTTGTTCTTGCTGAATTCATGATTATAAATGAGGGATATTTAGTTTGGCCTCCTAATTTTGCATGTTTGGCTATGATTTTGCTTGCTTGGTTGTTTTCGGCCGGCCGGAATTGGTGATGAATTTCTTTGCTCATTTGTCTTTCAGGTAGGAAACTGTGGGGATTTCCTAGATTTTCAGGGGACTGTGCTAGTGGTCACAGGAGGTCACATACTGGAACCACCTTGGAGCAGAAATCAGATCTTACTTATCTTTGCTCTCAGATGATGCTTCAACTCCATAATGTTTACGATCCAAACAAGGTTTGCCGTTTAAATTTTTTTTTTTAATTCCTACATTGTTGTAATCTTTAGCTGATATAAACTTCTCTTACTTGACAGATTAATGTCAAGGTTAAGGTTTTATCGGGATCACCTTCTGGCATTGTAGCTGCCGAATGCAAGAGAGCTACTGCCACTTGGGTTATCCTGGACAAGTAAAGTTCATGACTGTAGCTCCATTCATGTTCACCCTTTGAGTTCTAATGAATTTAAACTAATATTTGTGCCTCGCGCATTCTTCCAATTCGTCTCGATTCAGGCAGCTAAAACACGAGGAGAGGCGCTGCATGGAGGATCTCCAGTGCAACATTGTTGTGATGAAACGTTCTCAAGCGAAAGTTCTTCGGTTGAATTTGGTGGGATCGCATGATGCCAAGCCTCCGGAAATTTCTAATCCACTGCCTGAGTTGGTTGTATCTACTGAAGACGTAAAAAAGGATTTGAAGGGCGGTCGGATATCTATTCCCGGCCCTACTGTTACCCCATCGAGCAGTCCTGAGGTAGCGACGTCATTCACTGCCACTGAAGCTGGAACGTCCTCGATGTCAAGCTCTGATCCCGGCACTTCGCCTTTTTTTATTTCGGAAACAGAAGGGTGTCCTCAGAAAGCAAAGAGCGCGGCTGTGATAGAAAACCAAACTTTGGATGTTACCAGCTCTGATTCTGATAGTGATAGTTTGAGCCCTTCCACAACCTTAGAGCTGCAGCCATGGATGGTTGAGATCCTCTCTGGCGTGCAGCTTTCGTCCAATCGTTTGGACGGGGTGTCGCATAGAGCCACCGATGCTCGCATATCGAAGGCCAAAGCATTATTGGAGAATTATTGCAAACCTGCTCGGCAAGCTGGAATGAACACGATGAGCTTTAAATCGGCGTGGGATTTTGGTGGCAGTTTTAGAGAGACTGTGTCTCGAACCAGAAACCCGCCGCCAGTTCCACCTCCGTTATGTTCGATATGTCAGCACAAGGCTCCCGTGTTTGGAAAACCACCTAGATGGTTCAGTTACTCTGAACTAGAACTTGCTACAGGTGGTTTTTCTCAAGCAAACTTCTTGGCGGAAGGTGATTTGGTTCTGTTCACAGAGGGATTCTGCCCGATGGTCAGGCAATTGCTGTTAAGCAGCATAAACTTGCTAGTTCGCAGGGTGATCATGAGTTCTGCGCGGAAGTTGAAGTTCTAAGTTGTGCCCAGCATCGCAATTTGGTGATGCTCATTGGGTTCTGTGTTGAGGAAAGGCGAAGGCTTCTTGTTTATGAGTATATTTGCAACGGGTCATTGGATTCCCATCTCTATGGTAATTCTTTTTTGTTGATTGGAGAAACAATCTATCCAACTTGCCGTTATTTCATGATGACTTACGCTTGGTACTTCATTTTGCTCTTGAACGGGGAAGTCCAAAACCTCCATTAAGCTCAATTCTTCAATGAAGGCTAGCTCTATTTGCCCTCGGAGCCGCTGGCAGTGCTCTCGCAAATGGAGCCTTGGCCTCAGTTCGTTTGAGCATTTTAACTCCATTTCAATGGGATAATGATGTCACTGGAGAAACTGGCATGTTTGGTAATCTCAAATTTGGAGCTCTTGTACTGTGGGAAAGACCAAAAAATCCATTTTGAGCTTCACTTGCCATGAATGGTTGATATTCAACATCTCACTGGAACTCCATTTTCCACCTATGCCATTGAGATTGCTCCCCCAAATGGAGTTTTCAAATGCACCTTCGCTATTTTTAGCTATAGTATTTTGTATAGATTGATAATTTTAGCTGCTGATGCTTGTAGGACGGAACCGAGAACCACTGGAATGGTCTGCCAGACATAAGATTGCGGTCGGCGCTGCAAGAGGGTTGAGATACCTTCATGAAGAGTGCAGAGTGGGTTGCATAGTGCACCGAGACATGAGGCCAAATAACATCTTAATCACACATGACTTCGAACCACTGGTATTTGTTATTTATTTTATTTCTCAGAGGTCTCTCTAGTTAGGCTTGTAACATTATATACCATTTGATAGTTGCTTTATAGTCTTGAAAGTGTTAAAATATTCATTTTGGATGAATGAAGGTCCCAATAACAGTTTGTCATAGTTAATAAGCACTTGCACATTTGCTCTTAGCCTTTTCCAGTCTAAACATTGTTATGGTTCTGCTTGAGATTTGTTGAACTCTGTTATGGAATAATGGAAAGCAAATGATAAACTTCATTTCTCTTTCTTTTACTTTTAGACGTTCCTTAAATGGCATGTATTTAACCTTGAAATTTTAAACTAGGTTTCTGACTATTCAGGTTTTTGCAGCCCTCCAAATCTATGTTCTTAGGTGCAACAAGCAGTCGATTGCAACCTGTTAGGGGCCTACACGGAGGAGTGTCCGGAGGATGATTGGAGGCGGTGTTGAAGGTGGAGCGAGGGAATACAATGGAGTCTTAACCGCGGTTGCCTAAGCGGAGCTTGCTTGTTAGAGGAGAAAGCTACCAAATATCTCACAACGGGGGATAAGGAAACTAGAACTCTTTCATTGCTTGATTCATACAACACACCATATGCTTTTATATAGGCTTGCAAGAGGGCATAAATGTAAATTAACAAAGACAATGAAAATATTAAAATACTAAGATTTGATAATTGGGCACGCAACCCATAATATCATAATTGAGCACACATCCCATAACATCTCTCCTGGCTTTCATATTGAGGTTGTACTACTTGATCGTCTGGATCTTTGATTTTGTGCCAGGAAAATTCCCAGTATCGTGGTACTGTAGCGTAGGTTGAAGTAGAAACGATGGCAATGAATGAGCGGGACAAGGGTGCCCAAAGGTTCTGGACAATTGAAGGTGATAGTAGCTCAAGTAGAGAGTGAGCGGTGTCAAGCAGCAATGGCAGCGCAGACTTGGCAACAACTGGTTGAAGAAATGGATCCAAGGGGCCCAGTAAAGCAGGGGCCAACATGAGCAGGGCTGGAGGAAAAGCCGGCAGAAGAGGCGGTGATGGTTCTGGAGGCAGGAACGGGTCCGTTGGTGTCGGCGGAGTGGGGGCCGGTGGAGCAAGGGCCGACAGAGGCGGTGGGACAACGGTCACGGTGACTGACGAAGGCAGCAGAGGCTACAGTGGAAACTTTGGAGTGGAACAACTGCAGGGACTAGCGGTGGCGGTGGAAGCAGCAACGACATGTGTAGCGGCAGAAAGGCAGCTGTCGGATTCTTAATTTGGTGGAGTGTGTCGGCGTCCCAAAGGCGGGCGTTTGTGGAGGTCATGAATTCCCGCAACATCGATCAGATCGTTTCCATTCGATGGCGTACGCATCCACGGTAGTCATCTTAATGTCCTCCATAATGCCATAATATGATTTAACATTAATTAATTAATCAAGAATAATACTTGATAAAATTAATTAAAAATTTAAATCTACTATCAATCAACCGGCTATGATGGAGGACTTCCAAATAAGTAGTGGGGCCGATTGAGCAACTAGCTAAAAACAGTGAGCACACGACTCAAAAAATAATAAAGGCATGTGCGGCGTCTTTGTTGGGCTCGAGGGATTTCAAAATGGGTGGTTTGAAGAAGATCATGCGGCCTGATGAAGTAGTCAGGGACGTGTGCTTGCAAGAGTGAAAATGTTGGTTTGCTCGAGAAAGCAGAGAGACATGGGCTTCCGACTGAACAAACGTCAAAGAAGCTGGCGGAAGTGTAGAGCATGGAGGCTTGCGAGTTGCGACCAAGTGGGAGTTGTGTGGGGATGAGGACAGAGGCTTCCGTCGACGTGCACGATGATCGTCGGGAACGCAGGGTGCCGAGCACAGAGGCGTGTGTCGGTGGGAGTTGCGCGGGGATGAGAATGTAGGCTTCCCATCAACGTGCACGGTGATCGCATGGGACGCAGGGTGCCGAGCACAGAGTCATGCGTTGTTGTGGATCTGATTATGCAGGATGCAGGAATGATGAAGCAGGTGACTGTGTGCGCTAGGTCACGCAAGTGTGGCAGTGGAACAATGCAATAGAACGCAGACGACATCGACGTAAGGAGACAACAAACAGGTGTTGAGATGAAAAGAAAAGTCTGATCAAGTATGAGGGGTGGGGGATCGAATCCTCTGATACCAAGTTGTTATGGGCCTACTCGGAGAGTGGTCGGAGGATGATCGGAGGCAATGATGATACCAGAGCGAGTGTATACAACGGTGCCTTAACTACAGGGCTTGCTCTTTAGAGGAGAGAGTTACCAAATGTATCGCAAATGGGACAAGAAAACTAGAACTCTTTCATTACTTGATTCATACAAACACCATCATATGCCTTTATATAGGCTTACAAGAGGGCATTATTGTAAATTAACAAAGAAAAAGAAAATATTAAAATACTAAGATTAGATAATTGGGCACGCAGCCCATAATATCATAATTGGGCACGCAGCCCATAATATCATAATTGGGCATGCAGCCCATAATATCATAATTGGGCACGCAGTCCATGATATCATAATTGGGCATACAGCCCATAACATAGCCCTCTGAATGTTTGTTCTGAGGTGCATATAATGTTGTTTCTGAGTCAATCAAAAGATAAGTTTATCACGAATTTTGAAATGCATTGTTAAAATTTTCAAATTTTCTAAGATGCTGGGTATTTTTGGGGGGCCAAATTATCCATTTAACTGCTCTAAGTTTAATGATAGACCTCCAATTTTAATCTCATCGCTCAATTCCGTCCAAAGCCCAAACGATCAGAATCTTAGTATTATATTTTGCGATGAATAACTTCACTTCGACAGGTTGGAGATTTTGGCTTGCTGGCTAGATGGCAACCTGATGGAGATCTTGGTGTGGAAACAAGAGTACTTGGCACATTCGGGTAGAAATTCATTGAAGTTTTCTGGTATTTTAAACTCCATAGAACAACATAAAAGAAAAAACTCACTCACTATCCTCAAAATGTAGGTATCTTGCACCTGAATATGCTCAGAGCGGCCAAATCACCGAGAAAGCAGATGTCTATTCATTCGGTGTTGTTTTAGTGGAGCTTATATCAGGACGCAAAGCTGTGGACATCAACAGGCCAAAAGGCCAGCAATATCTCACTGAATGGGTACGTTTTTTTTTTGGGAAAACTGATAAAGTTATGATTTTTTTTAGGGAAAACGGATAAAGTTATGATTTTTTTTTGGGAAAACAACCGATAAAGTTATGAATTAATATTCTGAAATACTAATCATCTTTGTTTTATTTTAATTATTGATAAAGTCACATAAGCTTTTTTTGGAAAACAGCGCCCTATCCATTTTGCCGTCTGTCACAACTTAGAGCCGCAATCTGGACACTATCCGTGCAACAACTCAAGATATATTTCCTAAGCCATCATTTGAGTTCCATACAGTCCTGTGCCGATCATAATAATGCAGCCATGTATATGTAGAACTCATATATTTCTTAAGGCATTTCATCACTTCATAACCATGTCATGAACCACAGCTTGACTCATGATTATTTTTCCTTAGGGTTCATTTCCTAGATTACCCTGAGCTTCTAGTATTCTAACCAGAGGTATATTTTCCTGGATATTGTTTGGCAATAGCTCGCTCTTGTCATCCTATAGCTTCTTGCAATTTCTTGTCATGGACAACAGACTCTTAATACCTTAAATCCCCTATTCATTCCTCTGTTCCATCATAAAGGTACTAAAGGTGACAAGGTCTTATAACTTCAATCAATACCATTTGAAGCAATATATGAAGTAAGGGCATCAAATCAATAAGCTGCTATTCACATTTATGTAATATAAGAGTCTCTTGATTTTCTTCTATTGGCTGTGTCAAAGAGACAGAAACATTTTACAATGTATTACTCACATATCAATCAGTATTCTCAATTATAAATAGTTGAATATACGCATTATTAATTATTATTTATTTTTACGTTTCTTTTCCGTCATCGCTCTTATGTAATCCACGTGATATGTCACGTGTTTGGGGCCTATCTTGCCAATCATGGCATCATGCATCAAACCACCTGTGTTTACACATCCACTCAGAATGAGGTCGCCAAACGCAACTCGATGTCAAGAATGCGTTCTTGCATGGTGATCTGGAAGAGGAGGTCTACATGAATATTCCCCCGGGTTTTGTTACCGAAGGATCCAATGGGAAGGTCTGCCGTCTGCAAAAATCTCTGTATGGCCTGAAACAGTCTCCGAGAGCGTGGTTTGGACGGTTTAACAAGACCATGATTCAGCTAGGATACACCCAAGGTCAAGCTGATCACACTCTTCATCAAGAGAAAAGGTGCGCAAGTTTCTATTCTTATTGTGTACGTGGATGACATCATCATTACCAGAGATGACTTGGAGGGGATTAGTCACCTAAAAAATAACTGGGCAAGGAATTTGAAGTCAAAGATCTGTGAAAGTTGTAATGCTTCTTGAGAATTGAAGTTGTGAGGTCTCTTGTTTCTCACACCGGGTTAGCCCACGTGAGCTTAGAGACGTCGGAGCGTGACCCTCTCCGATGACTGAAGTACCAGTAATCTGTCTTTTTATAGGCGTGTAACCCGAATTTTAGGGTTATGTTTTTTTCCCAAGCGGTTACGGCTGAGCAGTTTGGAAGCGCCTTTTGGAGATCTCTTGGAGAGGTGTTTTCCGGCGGCGGTGCTCCTTTCGTTTCTTGTCCAAATAGAGAGGTGTGAGGTAGGATCGGTATTGATCCTTGTAACTTTGTAATCTGTCTTTTGTTTGGTGAATACAAGAAGGGGAAAAGGGGAGAGAGGAGTAGCCCGGTTTTGGGTGAACCTCTGTATATCTTTGTGTTGTGTTTTTATTTCCGTTCTTCGTTCGAATCTCTCTTCTCGGCACCCCGATTTTTTACAGTCTCGACGGGGGATCTTCATCTCTCAAAGGAAGTATACTCTTGATCTTCTGGAGGAGACTGAGATGCTTGAGTGTGCCCCCGTGGACACTCCAATTGAGGCTAATCATAAAATTGATTCAGATACTAGTGAGGAGAAAGTGGATGCATCAAAATACCAACGATTGGTTGAGAGACTCATATTTGTCCCATACTTGCCCTGATATTACGTACGTTGTGGGCATCCTAATTAGATTTATGCACTCCTATACGTCATTAACAAGCTGCATTTAGGGTGTTGCGATACCTCAAGAAGACACCAGGGCGTGGGATTATATTCAAAGCTAATCAACCTTTGGCGGTTGAAGTGTTTACAGGTGCTGATTGGGCTGGTAGTCAAGATGACAGAAAATCTATCACCGGGTATTGTTCATTTGTGGGAGGCAACCTTGTATCATGGAAAAGCAAGAAGCAGAATGTTGTAGCACGCTCGAGCGCTGAAGCAGAATATAGAGTTATGGTGCAAGGAATTTGTGAAGGATTGTGGTTGAAGACTATTCTTCAAGATATGAGTTTCCAGGTGAATAAACCTGTTACTATCTACTGTGACAACAATGCAACCATCAGTATTGCTCACAATCCAGTTCAACATGACAGAATCAAACATGTGGAAGTTGGCAGACATTTCATCAAAGGTCACCTCGACAAGAAAAATATCTGCACTCCATTCGTGAACACATGTGACCAGTTTGCAGATGTTTTCACCAAGGGACTATGCAGTGACAACTTCAAGGACAACACTGACAAGTTAAGAATGATCCCAACTTGAGGGGGAGAGTTAAATATTCACATTATTAATTATTATTAATTTTTACGTTTCTTTTCCGTCATCGCTCTTATGTAATTCATGTGATATGTCACGTGTTATGAACTTATATATATATATATATATATATATGTTATTGCCGGGTTCTAGGGCATCCTAATTTTAAAATTCATCTTTCCACTTAAACCACATGAATCAAAGAGTTATAAACCTTCAATTTTATTTGCATACAACTAATCACTTCTTAAGTATCTGCTATTATTTCTTGCAGACAACTAATCACGTCTAAATTCGTAAATGTATGCATGAACTTAAATTTGGATAGATACATAAATGTATGCATTTACACGCATCCAATCCATTCTCAACTAGTTTTATCTTGTACAATGTTAACTCAGATTCAAGTTCCATCCAAACTACCCTTTGCGCATTAAGCTGGCTGACACCTTAGATCCGGTCCAAAAGAACTTAATGTTTGAATATTTAGCTAAACATCTAGCTATTTTTAACAGATGTACTTATTTCTTGACTCTTATGTTCAGGCTCGCCCTCTGCTAGAGGAGTTTTCAATTGAAGAGCTGATAGATCCATGTTTGGAAAACCACTTTTCGGAGCATGAGCTGCAATGTATGTTGCATGCAGCATCATTGTGTATTCAACGAGAAGCGCATGCAAGGCCTAAAATGTCTCAGGTAACCTTTTGAATTCATGAAAGAGCCATAGTACCTCCCCTTGAAGTTTGCGTGATTACAAATTGCACCCCTCTAACTTTCGAAATTACAAAATTCTTCCCTCAATGTTTACATTTCATAACATTCATGCACAAAATTACTCCCTTGAAGCAAATCTTCACTGAGTATTTCTGTGCGTGGATGTTATGAAAATAAAAACATTGAAGGGGGTAATTGTAATTTTAAAGTTAGAGGGATGCAAGCTGTAGTTACGCAAACTTTAAGGGGAGGTCCCGGGAAATAACCTTATATATATGTATGGAACATCATGTAAGTTATGACTGCAATAATAAGATATCTAGTTTCTGAAATCTAGATCAGTATTTGCCTCTTCGGTATGCAGGATCCACACAATTTTTTGATTTTTTGATTCACTTGTATGATCAAAGGTTCTTCGCATATTGGGAGGTGATTTGGTGATGGAGACTGGTTACAGCTCAAAGTCAGGCAGCGATGCTGGCAGGAACCGAAGATTTATTCAGAGCAGCCCGATTCGGCACCGTCGTTCGAACAGCATCGGCGGAGAACAATCTTACGAATCACCTAGGACAGATTGGGAGAGGGAGGGAGACGGAAAAGCTACTTTTCTTCGACGGTAGATCGGGGAAAAAATGAATTTGTGAATGTTTTTTCGGTCAGTTTTATGAGAGTTCTTGTTTTTTGGGGGGTTCTATCAGCTGCCTCTTTGCGAATTGTTCTTGCCATTGTGTATCCGTTTGTACAGTATCTTGCCAGGATGGGCTGAGTTGAACAAAACTTTTTTAGTAGGAAATTTCTCACTTGAGTTGATTTGTGCAAATGGTGTGATGGATGACTGAGGCTCTGTTTAAGGCGAAATTTGTGCGTCCGGGTCTCGGTTATTATAATCGGAAGTCGCTGGAAATACAATTCCTTTATCCCATATACAACTTCTTTATATTTGAGATACAACTCTTTTATCTCAATCACATTGGGCCATATGAAAGCTGGATGTATCTCAGGTAAAGGAGTTGTATCGAGGATAAAGAATTTGTATTTCAGATATAAATGAGTGTATCTCAAACGGCTCCCGATTATAACCGGAGCCGGACAGAAATAAGTCGCCTGGTTAAGAGAGGTGCGGTTGTTGAACCCCGTGGTAAGAGAGGTGCGGTTGTTGAACCCCGTGGTAGGAAGCTTCACCGCTGGCACCCAGATGCGTTTATCTGTCGCAGGCCTCGAGTATTGAAGCGTAAAATTGCGAAATTTTCAGTCACCGCCCAAATACCACAGCGCTCCCAAGCACAGACTCAATGCCTACGGAAAAAATAAATTTCTATCAAGGAATTTTGTTCATTCCTACTAGGTTTCATTCACAGATGTTAAACGTTCTTTATCTTCTTCGCTTGCTTTATGCCCTGCACGGTACGATTTACAGCGGTCATATGTTAAACGCTCTTTATCTTCTTGTAAAAACTGTGCCGGTTAAAAGTACCTTTTGACAGTGGGCCCCTCTGTTTTTTTCTAGCCGTTAGAATACAACGGTCATTTGTCCGGAGGATGACCCGCCAGAATTTGGTTTGGCGTACGTCTAACAAGAAATATTTAATTATATTTGTAGTCTGTACTATATGTATATATATAATATGAAAATTGGTATAGGCAGTTAGGCACCGTTGTTTTGGTTATTAAAATTAAGGAATAAATTTATTCTTAAAAAAAACCTAATAGCTCCGCACTAATTTGCATCTCTCGAGATCCCGAATCGAACCATAGGAGCTGCTCTCTCCTGTCGCAAGCTCTTCCGCTCGCCGCCCCAGTGAGATTCACGCACAAGCTGGAAAGCTCCTTCCATTCTGCGCAACCTTTGCCACCGGCAACCTCTCCAACTCCCTTCTCCTCATAGCCCGCGGCCAAGCTGCTGCCGCAAGGAAATGCGGGGAGCTTCATGGAAGCATTTTCTGGCGATGGTTTGCCGCAAACGTAATCGTTTGCACGAATCTCTTCCGGGCATGCCCGGATAATGGATCCTTGGAGATGCCTGGAAGGTATTTGACGAAATGCTTGAGAGAGACATCATTGCTTGGAATTCAATATTTTTTTGTACTGCATAGTGCAAGGCAAGTGTGCATGAGGAGGCTTTGAAGGTTTATGAAAAAAATGAGAATTACTGGCCTCGGGCCGGACGAATTCACTACAGTGGAGTTACTCTAATCCTGTGCACACCTTAGTGCATTGGAACTTGGCACTTGGGTACACAAATTCTCTGAAAAAACGGGTTTAGAGATAGAAATGTTTTCGTAGGAAATGCGCTAACATGTACGCAAAATGCGGGAGCATAGAAGAAGTCCGCGTTGTTTTCAATCTGATCTAAAATCGAGATAATTTCATGTGGAACTCATTTAGGCTTGGTGTTCACGGGCATGGGAAGAAAGTGATATCGTTCTTTAGTTAGATGCTGATGACCGCAGTGAAGCCGAATTCGGTGTTGTTCCTTGGGTTTGATGGGTTGCAGCCACCAGGGATTCGCAGATGATGACCTCAAATATTTTCACTCTATGAGCTCGAAATTTCATTTGCGGTGCCTTTAATTTTTTGCGGTGCAATTAATATTTTAAGGAGTCTTTGGTCATGTGTGGTGTCTTTAACAAAATGATGTCAATACCCAAAACTGCGATGCCTATAACAATTCCCTATAATATATATAAATAGGTTGCCGATTTATCTTTATTTCATATATTCACATTAATTTATGTGCATTCATTCCATTTGGTATGAAGAGGTGATTGTGTTAGGAGAATTTTTTAAAAAACAATTAGAGCATTGTTAATAGCACACCTAATCTTGCTATTAACACACTTTAAAATAAGAATTAAACCTCTCATATAGAGGTATAGTCGCACCCCTCTCTATTTCCCGTTAAAGGCAAGCTGTTAGGGTTCCCGTCGCGAGTCGCGCGTGGCCAGCCATCTCCCTCGCGATTTCTCACTAGTTTGCTAAACCGAAAAACCTGCATTCCGCCATTGATGTTTCTCCTTCTCTCAGAATGTATTTTCCGATTTTTCTTCTTGTATTTTATGACATTTCTTAATGTTTTTACATAGCTTGCTCTATTGATGGAGCTTTAGTTCTTCATTTTGATTTTTGTGGAATTCTCTCCTCGTTCAAAATTAGCTAGTTTGATCTAATTTTTTTTGGGTGCTCTTGTTCATCATTATACTTTTTATCATTTTGTGAAGTTTTTATAAGAAAGAACTAGCTGAATCTGTTTTTTATGGTGTTTTGAAATGTATGTCAAAAATTATTATTATTTTTCTTTTTGGGTGGTGTGCTAATAGTCAAAATAAAAATTTGGGAGGTGCTATTATCACAGATGTGCTATTAGCGAGATGAGGTGTGCTATTAACAATACTCTAAAATTACAAATACATAAAATTAATCAAGGGAGTACTAGTTGAGCATTCTCTATTACATGTTTATTATCCCTCGCGTACTAAAGTTCTTAAAAAAGATTTTTATCTTTTGGGTCGATGTGATGAAATTGAAACAGTGGAAGAAGTCATTTGGTGATTTATTCGAAGGACTTCACTATGAGAAGTCCATTGTACTCGCATTATCATAGTAGATTGTCTTTTGTTTTGAGAGTGCATATAAGACTTTAGAGGTGTTCAAAAGACTTGGGGCATACCCTGAAAAAAGCTTGGTTAGGCACGGGACTGAGCATGTTTGGTCTAGGCCAAGTTTTGGGGTCCTAAGTAGGTCCCCCATTTCGACTAGAAGCATGGCTTGGTGCCTGACCCAGGCTAGGCCAGCCCACCAGCTTTGACCTTGGCTAGATTTCCTTTGCGGGATTTTGGTAAAGAGAAAGGCTAAGATATCTAAAGAGCAATGTTATAAGCAATTCGATTTTGACTATTTGCAGTGTTGAGTCCCGGAAATTCTCTACTTCAAATTTCAGATATAAGTGAAGTGTAAGGTTACTGGTCAAGCGATTGGGCTTGACGGCTTGACGGGCAAGGACAAAAATACTAAGAGGGCACTAAAGGATCACAGATGTTGCGGCAGGAAGGTCCCACCAGGTACTCAGAAACTTAGAACAAATTTTCCTTCCACAACCAAGAATGGTTGAGCCGGATACAAGGGGGACACTGAATTGGCGACTGTCTCAAGATGTCGACCAAGGGGATGATCATTGTCTGAAGGCTTAAAACTTCGAGAATAAGATCCAAAAACTCAACTCAAAATCTCAATCCTTGCATCCTTGTGATCCTATTTATAGGAAAATCCAAGGGGTGGGGTGGGGGTCTCATTTATATATAGTCCATCCCCACCCGACGACTACGTTACTACGGTAGGATCTCGGCCGCCTTGAGGTAGTATCTTCGGTGCTCGCCTACCCGGCGAGTATTCGAGGGATGCTCGCTCATGACTTCCTCTGACTTGAATGCTGACTTTGAATCTTGTTTTGACTTGTAGATTTTGACTTGTACCCCCCCCCCCCCCCCCCCCCCCCCCCCCCCCCCCCCCCCCCCCGACGAATATGAGTTGTACAATTCTATTTAAGGCTTTGTTTGGATGGGTGGCAGGACGCTGGTGCGGGAGAAGTCGTTGCCGCAATGCAGGAGTACAAATGCCTCTCCCATGCACGCGACGGTGTTAGCTCCCGTCCTCTCTCTACAGAACAAATAAACGGCTCTGTTCCCAACTGTAGCTCTCCCCCTCTTATTCCAAACTCCGATGACATTTGCTGAGTTTTCAGCCGCCGATGCCCGGCCAAACAACCTAAAAAGCAATGGTGGTAGTATATCTGAATTATCTAAAAAAAAACATTGTAGGAGTCGTGTGAATCATCATATTCAACAGCTATGAGCTAAATGAATTTAATAATTAATTAATTAATTTTTTTACCATCTTATTTTTATTGTTGTAAAAAAAAGAGGAGAGTAACATAGAGAATGGGAATTATTGTTTTGCCAAACGGAAGTTTTCACTTATTATGAAGTATTGATATGTTTAGGTAATTGTTAGGTGCAAATCTATTTTGAATAGTTGCAAATCATACTTTTTAAAACAAATTATTTAATAATCGATATTTATTTTCGGGGATTGCTATTTGCGGATTGAAAATGGCTATTCGCAGATTATTAATATTTGCAGATCCAAAGATACTTAAAATTATTATTCACAGAAAGTATTGTTATTCGCAGACCAGCATTAAAAATAAAAAATATCAAGAAGTGCACCAGCACCACAAGTACCAGTAAGGACATAGCTCATTACCATCAAAATTGAAGCCTACATCAAAATATATATAACCTGCATCAAAAAATATGAAGCTCCAGCACCACAAGTGCTCAAAAAATATCAAGTATATCAAAATATACATAACATGCATTAAAAAATATAAAACACCTACATTTCTTAGTGGTGATTTTTCTCAAATTTTTTTTAACTCATTCCTTTTTTTCTGACTTTCACGAACATATCCCGCTCTATCACAGCCCAGAATAACTGTAACGACCCGGGTTTAGGCCCACTAGGCCTCCCCACAGCGTCGCCGGCCCACCAGCAGCCCGGGTTTAGAGCTCAGAGGCCCGCCACAACCCTTCCTGGGTCAGATGGCTTGTCTCGCCCCGCAGCATCACTGGTAGTAAGCCTAAACATCAAGGCATGCAGGCTCAATGCACCACAACCAAATCTCCACGCCTGTTTATCAGCAGCGGTAGGTTGTTGTCACGGGGTTTTGAACCCGCAACCTTGATAAGAGAGTCTTATTACCACTCATAAACACCAACTGAGCTGCTGGTAGGCCGGCGACGCCGTGGGGCGGCCCAGTGGGCCTAAACCCGGGTCGTTAAAATAACACCTAGAACAAAGTGAAGAAGCTCAATTCTCACTGCAATCCAAAACTAAGTGTTCTGTCAACATTTTGTACTCACGCAATTAACTCATCTCTCGACCTGAATACAGCATTGGACTAAAAGTGTGTAGTCATATCTATGCAAAACAGTGTATAAATATTTGTTCCTAACTCACATAAAAATTTGGAGAAAACATTTAAATCATTACCATACGCGGACATATTTTCTTCGTTGGTCTCTGTAGTTGGGCTGATATCCATTGATCTTCAAGAACTATGCCAACATTTCACCTAGAACAAAGTGAATAAGCTCAATACTCACTGCAATCCAAAAGAAATGGTGGACTACTTCGAACAAAGTGAAGAAGTTGAATGTACTCACAGCGGGGGAGGCGCAACGAACGGTGGCGAGCGGGCGGGCGGGCGACGTCGGCGAGCGGGCGGGCGACGTAGGCGAGCGGTCGGGAAACGTCGGCGAGAGCGAGAGGGGAAAATGCGAAATGCGGGATCGGGTAGAGTAAGAGAGGGGAAAATGCGAAATGCGGGATCGGACAGACAGCTGGGAAGGGGAAAAGGATTTAGGGTTTTGGTTTGTTAATAAGGGGTTTGAAATAACAAGAGAAATATTTAACGCCTTTAAAAAGTGCTATTTTTGGTCTGTGAATTGATACTTTCGATCTGTGGTTAACAATCCCCTTATTTTATGGTAGTTTTTATAGGGGCAAACCACTCTTCCTCCCGTATCACGTGAACTGCTCTCCCTTTAACTGCGAAAATCCTAGAATCGCCAAATCTCCACCGGCGAGCCTCCTTCTTGCGTTGTCCAGTGTCGGCGAGGCTCCGAAATTTTTTTGAGGCGTGAAACCTCCGGCGAACCTCCTCCTTGCATCGTTCAGCGTCGGCGGGCCTCCTCCCTGAGTCGTTCAGCGTCGGCAAGCCTCCTCCCTGCGAAGGTCCTTCTTCGTCGCCTCTTCCGTTTTCGTCGCCTCTTCGGTAATTTTTTTCTTTCCTTTCCAAAATCGTCGAGATTTGTTCGGAAACGGATGGAGATTAACCGATAATCTCCTTTGTTCTTCTAAGCCCAAATTGGGAAGTGAGGGAGTTAGGGTTCACATAACTATGCAGATCCTTCAGTTTGTGCTCTTTAGTATAACATCGTGCTAGTTTTTCAAGACAGAAAGCCTGCTTGAAAAGTGATTTGGACTCGTTCTACTCTCTTGTAAATTCTACGCTAAGGATGGAGAAATTATACGAGCATCAGATGCTTAGGGCTCCAACTTTTCATCATCAGATTCTTGGATTCCTCACATTTTTTCCTTCATTCTGAAAAAATAATGTGAAGAATCTAAAAATCTGATGATCAAGACCTAAAAACAGTTCCTTAGATCTCTAAAACAGCTTGTGCTTACTAATTCTCCATAAGAATGCTGGCGAATTGGTGTAAACTGTTTACTTTTATTCTTCTTTATTTTTGCATCATTATGATGCAGTTTTGATTTCCCTGTAATATGATGCCAAGCAGAAGCTGATTACTCGGCGTGGCTCCCATCCCTGTAATTGGCTTCATCTGTGGATGTGAAAAATCGATAGTTTTGCATCAGATTGATTATCCTCACCAATCTCCATCTGTTTCCGAACAGATCTTTTAGTTTAATGGTAGTGCAGAATAGAATGATTGTTTATATAGTTGGGTCCCCTTGTCTTTCCAACTAAATCACCAACTTCATTCCTTTTTTTGAATGCAAGTTAATATGTTAAATGTGTATGTTCATCAATTGTTGATTTTTTTTGTTCCTTTTCAGATCATGTAGTTTAATTGAGTATGAAAAATATTAAATTATTAACATGTGGAGAATCATCTCAACAAACACAAAATGACATTAGAATTCATTTTGTCACATCACAATGTTTTGAATCTAAGGAGAAGTTAGTATCTTGTGTTCAACAAAAGGCGAGGGGATTACTATTTGTTGTGATAATTCAAAGTGCTGACAAGCTTACTAGTAGACTTAAGCCTCGAGTTTTTTTGGGATGTGTCAGAGCAGGTTATTATCGTGAGAAACAACGAGGTAAAGGATGAGTGAAGAAAATTTTGCGAAGAAGTACCGCAAAGAGGTGTGGATGTTCCTTTTCACTTAAAGGTCAAAAAATGCACATGTAATGAGTGAACTCTTGAAGTTATGTGTGGATCGAACAATCATGAAATGGTTCATCTTGAAGCTCATGCCTATGCATGTAAACTAGATGAAGCTGAGGAAAAGATCGTGGAGGACATGTATTCGGTTGGGGTAAAACCTAGAAAAATACTATCGACTTTGAAAAAAAGAGATCATGGTAACACCACGACAATGCGAACAATTTACAATAAAAGGGTGAAGATGTGGAGAGCTAAATTGGATGGGGGCACGCAAATTCAATTTTTATACAAATGTATTACTAGTGGTGGATACATTAGCTTTAACAAAGTCAGTGTTGTTACTAATTAGTTGGAAAGTCTTTTTTTTTTTTTGATCATCTCATTGTAGTTAAACTATGCAAAATGTTTCTGAGTATGTTTTTGTTGGATTGTACGTACAAAACATGTCACAAAAAAGATAGCGAAGACTGAAAAAAGAATACTTAGAGTCATTCGTAAAGAAATATCATCACATATATCAAATTATATCATCGATGTTGTAGATGTATTGAGAGATGGACATTGTGGATACCGAGTAATCAGTAATGGATTGGAAATGGGCGATAATTGATTACAAGTACGTAAAGTACTATCACAAGAGCTTCAACAAAAGAGGAGTTATATGAGCAAAATTTTGGGAGAGTAAGAATATTAGAGTTGTCGGATTCACTAGATTGTGTGGTTGTTCCTGCTCATTTGGATAAGTGGATGACAATGTCTGATATGGGCCTAATCATTGCTTCTTGCTACAATATCAAATTAGTACATTTCAGCATGTTTCAGTCTTTCACTTTCTTGTCATTGCATTCACCACCACCAGTACTTCGAAGAACTATATTCATGAGATTTATTCAAGGAAATTATTTTGTACAACTGAGTATGCGTGATAACTGTCCACTACCTCCAATAATCTCGATTTGGGGGAGGTATCATGAAGAACTTGCTGAAAATGGTGCAAATTTAATTATATACTCTATTTGTATTTTTAATTTATTCATATATTATGTTAATTCTAAGTAATGTGTTTTATTGCAGGTGTTGTGGCAGGGAGGTCACACCAGGTACTCAGAAGCTTAGAACAAATTTCTCTTCCACAACCAAGAATGGTCGTGCGGGTACAAGAGGGACGCTGAATTGGCGACTGTCTCAAAATGTCGACCAAGGGGATGATCATTGTCTGAAGGCTTAAAACTTCGATAATAAGATCCAAAACTCAACTCAAAATCTCAATCCTTGCATCCTTGTGGTCCTATTTATAGGAAAATCCAAGGGGTGGGGTGGGGGTCTCATTTATATATAGTCCATCCCCACCCGACGACTACGTGACTACGGGAGGATCTCGCCCGCCTTGAGCTAGTATCTTCGGTGCTCGCCTACCCAGCGAGTATTTGAGGGATGCTCGTTCATGCCTTCCTCTGACTTGAATGCTGACTTTGAATCTTGTTTTGACTTGTAGATTTTAACTTCTGCCTTGAATGTTCCCCACACCCCCGACGAATATGAGTTGTACAATTCTATTTAAGGCTTTGTTTGCATGGGTGGCAGGACTCTGGTGCGGGAGAAGTCGTTGCCGCAATGCAGGAATACAAATGCCTCTCCCATGCACGCAATGGCGATAGCTCCCGTCCTCCCTCTACAAAACAAATAGACAGCTCTGTTCCCAACCGTAGCTGAAAGATATGGTACCTAAACACCTAGAGGGGGGGTGAATAGGTGACCTAAACCTTTTTAGAACTTTGTTGGCAGCACAACAGTTATTTCAAAGAATTCTACAGCTAACAGCAATTACAGAATATAAACAGTTAATCCACAGCACAGCACAGCACAGCAGACACACTAATTTATAGTGGTTCCCCAATCTTTGGGTACATCCACTTTCCCCCTTCGCCTATCTAGCAGTGTACTAGATTCGGCCAAACCTTCTCCACTATCTCAGAACCCAACAAGGTTCCTACACCTCAGGCCCAAAGCCTTACACTCAGCCACTAAGGCCTACACTCAGCCACCCAGGCCTACACTCAGCCAATTAAGGCCTACACTCAGAGTTCTTCAACTCCTACACTCAGGCAACCAAGCCCTACCCTCAGCCTTTATAATATAGGCTTACAATTCTCTCAGATCCAATGGATCCTACAAGTTAAAATAGAAATACAATAGCTAACTCTACAACTCAGAAAATAGGAGAGGAGTTGAGAGTTATTTGAAGAGTTCTTGGAAGAACTCAGTTAGATCCAAACTGACTTAGCTTCCTTCAAAGCTTCTTGAGTTAGAACTGAATTAGTCTGAATCCTCTGCAGTTGATCCTTGACCTCTGCTTCTTGAGATCCAGATGATTCTGAATCCTTCTTCTCAGCCTTAGTTCCAAAGACTGAATACTTGATTGGAGCTCTCTCTCTCCAACTTCTTAGATCTGCAGTTGAACTGACAGATCTTCTTGTGTTGATCCTCTGTATATCACTTCTTGATTTAATCTGATCAACCACTTTGAATATTCTCACAAGTTGTAACAACAACAATCAATCTGTTTCTGTAAACTATGGGTGCCTATTTATAGGCTTCCTTCATGGTAACCGGCTGGTCCGGTTCATAACAGAACTTCTGATTTCTCTGACAGTTGCTGTAGACCGGCTGGATCGGCAGCTGTCATGTCAACCAGTCACTTCTTGAAATTCTCTAACTGTCAGATAGTGTCGAGACTTTCTGTTCTTAAGTGTCGACACTTATAGACCAAGTGTCGACACATGTTGTGTAAGTGTCGACACAAGTCTACAAGGTGTCGACACAATTCCTTGTATGTCTCGACACAGATACTTCTTCAAGTGTCGACACTGAAATTAAGTGTCGACACAAGCACTTGATCTTCATTCTTTAACTGTATTCTTCTAAGTGTCGACACATCTCCTTTGTGTCGACACATCTTCATGTGTTGAAACTGTCAAGTGTCGACACTACTTCTTGGTGTCGACACAAGTCTTCAATTTTGTTTCTTCAGCTGAGTGTCGACACATTCCCTTAGTGTCGACACTTGTACTTAGAATATTTTGTAAACTTTTTGTTCTTTGCTAAGTGTCGACACAGCTCCTTGTGTCGACACTTTCTTCAAGTGTTGAGTCTTTAACTAAGTGTCGACACATTGTGCTGAGTGTCGACACTTACTTCAAATGTTGACTCTTCTGGTTGTGTGTCGACACATTGTGCTGAGTGTCGACACATTCTCAATACTGACTCTTCTGCATAGTGTCGACACATTGTGTTGAGTGTCGACACTTGTACTTAGACTCTGCAGACTTTTGCTGAGTGTCGACACATCTCCAAGTGTCGACACTTTCTGGTGTAGACACAGCTCTTCTAGGTGTCGACACTTCTGCTAAGTGTCGACACAGCTTTTCTGCATACTTCTTCACTGAGTGTCGACACAGCTCCAAGTGTCGACACTTTCTGTCTGGTGTCGACTCTTCTTCTCAGGTGTCGACACAATGACTCCAAGTGTCGACACTGCTTGTCTGGGTGTCGACACAAGCTTTCTCAAGTGTCGACACTTTCCCTCTGGGTGTCGACACATGGACTTAGAAACTTTTAGCTTCAGTCCAGTGAATACCTAACCTGCACAAGTAACTCAAACACACATCAAATACATTATGATGTATATCATTGAGTTAGGTGAGGCTTCTTCAAATCAGGTACATTTGACCAATGTACCCAACAATCTCCCCCTATTTGGAGAAGTCATAACCCTTAGTCAATGATATACACCACTCATAATTAAAAATTATAAAATGATGAAAAGCAAATTATAATCAACAGGGTTAACATGAACATGTAAAACTTCACACATATACACATTCAACATTCCAGAACAAATAAGAAACAGACATATTTCAGAACAATCATAATATATTTATCAAATATTGTTCTAACATTGTTCCTTATACATTTTCAATGTTGTACAAAAATGTTTTCATTTAAAAGATTACAACAAGCTTCAAGTTAAATTCCTAATCTATTTCTGATCAGGTTCTTTGATAACTATTCCTTTCCAGCTTTAACTTGAGCTTTGACAGCAGCAGCAGCAGCAGGCTCAGCATCAGCAGGCTTCTTGCCTTTGGAGTCCTTCTTCTTTAGTTCTTCAGCCTTGATTTTTTGTCTCTCAAAATAATGATAGGGCTTAGGAAAGTACTTGCTAGGCTCCACAGCTGTAGGAGGTAGCTTTCCTAACTTAGCCTTCCTTCTATACTGGACAATGGCTTCCTGCCTGATCTCATGCTTCCTCCATTCAGCTTCTGAGAACCACTTGTTCCTCTCATGTGCATTGTCCTTGGCTGCTTTCCAGGCTGTGAGAATGATGTTCCTAGAAGTAGGGCTCCACTGTTCAAAATCTGGTTTTGCTCAGCCAGTTCCCTGAACTTCTTCTTTGACAGCCTTGTCTCTTCTTCTTTGTCCATAGCCTCTTGCATAGCTGCTGTAATAGGTTGAACAACCTTTTCTAAATGGACATTGTCCTTGCCCCAGATGGGCTATACATAGTGCTCACCTCTGCATGAATCATTTCAAAATCTGGAGGTGGATAAATGACTTGAGCTACTTCTTGTGGCTCACCTCCAAAATAGGCAGGGTTCAGTCCAGATTCAGCAACTTCATTATCATCACACAGGGGAGGATATCCAAGTGTAGCCCTGATGGAATTTGATATCCATTTTGCATGTTCAGAACTGGCTTTGACTAACACCCTCTCCCCCTTTATGACTTCTTGTTCAACATGATCTCTTACATCATCTTTTTGGAATCTGATCTTGACTGTCCAAATACCTTATGCCATCCTTAAAGAAAGGTCTAAGCTTTGTAAGCTGTTCAGAAATGACCTTCTGTGAATCTTTAATTGCAGTCTTGACAGCAGCAATTTCTTCTTGAAAAGCTTTATCAAATTCAGCCTTGACAGCAGCAGTATAAGTTGATGGTTCAGCAGACTTATTCTTTAATTCAGTGACTATAGCATTGTGGGATGCAGTCAAATTATCATTCATTCTTAATTGATTCTCCAGCACATAGCCTTGCTTCAGTGCTATATCATCTACTTGAGACTTGATTTTCTCCTGGTGAGTTGCCAAATAGACCACTGCATTACCACCCTTGTGGAAGCAGTCAGTCATTTCCTTCTTTATTCAAATTCATTTCAAACCTTATTGACTTGATATCTTGAGCTAGATCAAATTGTAGGGACTTTTGGCCTTCATCAATATACGTCTCTATGGCCCTCCTGTGCTCATCCAGCTTAACTTGCATTGCTACCATTAAGCCACTGTAATCAGTGGATGGAGCTTGTTGGACTAGAGAGTGTTGAGCAACAGTTTGTAGAGCCTTCTTATAGCTCTGACTCCTTCTTTTGAATACAAAGAATTGCTTCTTTTTAGCTTGTTCAGTCTCATCATCCTCAGACTCTGAGGTACTGGCTATATTCACCCTATCCTTAGGGCTTGAGGTTGCAGTCTGCACACCAGGTGCTTCTCAGTTTCTAGCCTAATAGGCTCTTCCACAACTTTCATGTTCTCCCCCTCACAGCAGCACCCTTCTCTTCAGCAGCAGCAACTTTATCCATGTCAAAGTCCTCTTGATCTAAATTCAGAAATAGATCTTCCATTGTGTATTCAGCTAGAGACTGTGCAGGAGAAGTACTGGGTTCATCAACTACTTTATCAGGAACCACTACAGATGTGTCTGGAAGAACAACATCTGGTTCTTGGTTTGCTTGCTGAGTTTGCTGATGGACATCAGACAAATCAGAATCTATTACAGA
This sequence comes from Platanthera guangdongensis, assembly GCA_039583875.1. Classification (NCBI taxonomy): domain Eukaryota; kingdom Viridiplantae; phylum Streptophyta; class Magnoliopsida; order Asparagales; family Orchidaceae; genus Platanthera; species Platanthera guangdongensis. The sequence goes on from CM077158.1 coordinate 29,703,997, forward strand.
AAAATCTAAAGTATTGAGGTCAGAAAGTACCTCTTGGATAATGAGTGTAGCTTGCTCACTCTCCAGTGTAGAGGGTTGATCTATAGCTGGAGGCTCCCCCTGGATTTCAGCTGGCTTTTGAGGAGCAGGTGACTTCTCTGCAGCCACATCTATTTGACTATCAGGAGTGAAAACCACATGTTCTTCACTACCTGAGCTGCTGGAGGACTCCTGAGTCACAGCAGCTATTTTCCTCTTCTTCTTTGGAGGGGAATCTTTCTTAGAAACTTGTTTCTCAGGGGTGGTCAGTTCCTTTGACAGCACCCTTTCCCACCTGGAGAAGATCCTCATGTCCATCCTTCTCATGTGGTTGATTTTAGCACCAGCAGCATTGCTCATTACCTCTGGTATTGTACCAGCCAGGTAGAGACTAAGTATCCTGCCCAGATTGGGCTTCTTCAGACTTTCCTTTACTTTCTCAAACACAACCATGACCAGTCTGTTTTGAGGTTGAAGATGATTCTGGTCATAACACTGAACATGGAGGCTGACACCCTGTCATGCCCTCCAGTCTTGCTGAGTAGTACTTTACCCACAATTTCTGACAGAAATTTGCCTTGGGTATTCATTCCTTTCCTGTTGAAGACAGAACCTATTTTCATCTTAGAATCTAGACCACACCAGGCAAGTGCTTCTTTGGTCTTAGATGTTGTTACTTCCTCTTCTTCTGGACTTTAGGTAGCTGAAGTACCTTTCTCAGAGACTTGGGTGAAATCTTGACCTTGGTGCCATGCACCCTTGATTTGATTCTGTAGCCTGAGTCATCTACAGACGCTCCAGTAAGAAATTCAATAACTTCCTTCTTCCATATCTTGGTTGGTTCTGAAACCAAGAACTCCAATCCTGAATTGGTGACTAGGGTTATCACCGATTTGATTTCTTGATCACCGTCGTCGAATGCGCCACGCACCAGTTCATAGCCTTCGTTAACGTTCTCTTCCAGCTTGGGAGCCATTAGGGTTTGGAGAATTAGTCTTTAGAGAAGAGAAATGTCGACACAAGAGTTTTGGTCTCGAAACTTTGAAAGCGTGTCGACAAACAAAGACAGAACCCTATTTATACCTTTCTTGTTTGAAGACGAACAGGCGGGATGGATTTCTAAAGATGTGTCGACACTGTCAATAAGTGTCGACACTGACTTATAATGTCTCGACACTCATGTGTCGACACAAGTTTAGTCAACAGATTTTATGTGTCGACACTTGGTTAAGTGTCGACACCACACTACTCGACATGTAGTCGAGACTTTACTTAGAAAATTCTGAGTAAAACTTAAGTGTCGACACCTTTTTGGATGTGTCGACACCTACTCGACATGTGTCGACACTAACATTCTGAAGTGTCGACACCAGCTTCCTAGATGTGTCGACACCATTTTCCTGAAGTGTCGACACTTACTATTCTGTGTCGACATAGACTTGTCTATGTGTCGACACCTTTTTACTTAGCCAATTTTTAGTTCTGTAAACTTAGTCTAAGTTTATCATACCTAGTTCAATTTTGAACCTATTGAACTTAGCTTCTTCTAAGGGCTTAGTGAACATATCAGCTATCTGATTATCAGTTTTAACATATTCAAGTGCAATATCATTTCTTTCTACATGCTCCCTAAGAAAGTGATATTTAATCTCAATATGTTTAGTTCTACTATGTGATACAGGATTGTTAGCTATTGAAATAGCACTTGTAGAATCACAGTAAAGTGGAGTTCTACTTACCTGAAATCCATAGTCTTCTAACTGATGTTGAATCCACAGAAGTTGAGCACAGCAACTTCCTGCAGCTACATATTCTGACTCAGCTGTGGAAATAGCCACACTGGTTTGCTTCTTACTGCTCCATGAAATGAGTCTTCCACCTAGGAATTGACAGGATCCAGTAGTGCTCTTTCTATCTTCTTTGCATCCTGCAAAGTCTGCATCTGAATAGCCTGTTAGATCAAAATCTCCATTCCTAGGGTACCAGAGGCCTAGATAAGGTGTGCCCTTTAGATATCTCAAGATTCTCTTGACTGCAGTCAAGTGAGACTCTTTAGGGCAGGCTTGATACCTGGCACAAACACATGTAGCATACATAATGTCAGGCCTACTTGCAGTCAAGTATAGTAGGGAGCCAACTATCCCTCTATACAAGGTTTCATCTACAGGTTTCCCTGCATCATCCTTGCTTAGAGACATACTTGACCCCATAGGAGTCTTCATGGTACTGGATGAATCCATACCATACTTCCTTATGAGTTCTAGGGTGAACTTGGACTGACATATGGATAGACCACTTCCAGTCTGTTTAACTTGGAGACCCAAGAAAAACTTCAGTTCTCCCATACTACTCATCTCAAATTGACTTTGCATAAGCTTTGCAAACTTTTTGCAAAGGCTACTTTCAGTAGACCCAAATATAATGTCATCTACATATATTTGGACAAGTATGACTTTGCCTCTAGATTCCCTAAGGAATAGAGTCTTATCTATTTTCCCCCTTGAGAACTTGTTCTCAATGAGGAAACTAGATAGGGTTTCATACCAAGCTCTAGGTGCTTGTTTTAACCCATATAATGCTTTCCTAAGTCTATAGACATAATGAGGTAGAGTTGGATCAACAAAACCTGCAGGCTGCTCCACATAGACTTCTTCTTTCAAGTTACCATTTAGGAATGCTGACTTCACATCCATTTGGTATACCTTGAATCCTTGATAGGTTGCATAGGCCAAGAACATCCTTATGGCTTCCAGTCTGGCTACTGGAGCAAAGGTTTGATCAAAATCAATACCTTCTTCTTGCCTATATCCTTTTGCAACCAGTCTTGCTTTATTCTTAATGATGACTCCTTGTTCATCTAACTTATTCCTGTAGATCCACTTTGTTCCTATCACATTGTGATCTTTAGGTTTAGGAACCAGTCCCAAACCTTGCACCTTTTGAACTGATTAAGCTCTTCTTGCATAGCTTCAGTCCACTGTGGATCTTGTATAGCTTCTTCAAATTTCTTTGGTTCTATTTGAGACAGAAAACTTGAATATACTACAGCATTCTGATTTCTGCTCCTTGTCTGAACACCTTGTCTTGGATCTCCAATTATCAGCTCTACTGGATGATCTCTTAGATGCCTGTTGGCTGGAGGCATCCTTACTTCTGGTTGTACTTCTACAGCATCTTCATCATGCTGAGTTCCTTGTACTTCTTCAGCTCCTGGTACATGTAGTTCTCCCCCTGGACATAAGCCATCTTCTTCTACTTGCTGTCTTGCAGCAGGTACATCTTCTATGGTTAGCTTGTCCATCTTCTTAGTAAGACCTGTGGGGCTGCATACATTGCTAGACAACTCATTGTTAATTAGTTGTGTCTCATCAAAAACTACATGCACAGACTCCTCTACAACTTGTGTAGTCAAGTTGTAGACTCTATAAGCCTTACTATTATTGCTGTACCCAACAAACACTCCCTCTTGGGACTTGGCAGCAAACTTAGTTAGGTAAGACTTTCCATTGTTAAGTATGAAGCATTTGCAACCAAAAATCCTGAAATAGGATAGATTTGGTTTCCTGCCTTTCACAACTTCATAGGGGGTCTTGTTTAACCTTTTAGTGATGGTAGCCCTATTTATCACATGGCATGCAGTGTTAACTGCTTCAGCCCAGAAATACTCTGGCAGTGATGTATCACTAATAGGGTTCTACCAGCCTCTATCAAGGTTCTATTCTTCCTCTTCAGCAATGCCATTTTGCTGAGGTGTTCTAGGTGAAGAGAATTCTTGAAATATCCCATAGTCTTCACACAGCTTTGTCATGCTTTCAGACTGAAACTCAGTACCATGGTCACTTCTAATTTTGACCACTGTACAGTTCAATTCATTCTGAATTTGCTTAACAAAACTATAGAAGACACTAGGTGTTTCAGATTTCTGCTTTAAGAAGAACACCCAGGAAAACCTTGAGTAGTCATCAACAACTACAAAGGTATAGACCTTCCTACCTAAGCTGTGAACTGGCATTGGACCAAATAGATCCATATGCAAGAGGTATAAACACCTCACAGCATCTTTGTTGTCTAAGCTTCTAAAGGTGGATTTAGTCTGCTTGCCCTTTTGACAAGCTGAGCAAATGCCATCTTTAACACACTTAACTTGAGGACCATTCCTCACTAACTCTTTGCTAAAGAGTTTGCTAATAGTCTTGTAATTAAGATGGGCAAGCCTCTTGTGCCATTTGACACATTGAGAGACTGTCTCATCAGCTACAAGACAAACAGGAGAACCATTGTTCTCAATCATAATGTCTAAACAATAGACATTCCTCTTCCTATAACCTGTCAAAATGATCTCTTGATCACTTGACCTCTTGATATGACAACCATTTTTAACAAATGAGATGTCATACCCTACATCACTTAACTGACTTATACTAATGAGGTTGTGTTTCAACCCTTTAACATAAGCCACTTGAGTAATGGTAACTAAGGTTTGAAGAGATGTTACCAAACCCTTTGATGATTCCTTTTTCAGAACCACCAAAGGTCACCTTTGGACCATTTTTGATTGGAATGTAGTCCTTCAGTAGTCCCCTAGTTCCAGTCATGTGTCTGGAACATCCACTATCCAAGTACCATGTTGGGGTATGGCCACTTGGATTCACCTGCAAAACAAATTAATGAACCTTAGAACCCAAAGTAAACTTGGGTCCTTGGTGATTGTTAGTTTGCAATTTGACATAGCTACCTGCTGGCTTTCCACCAGGTAACTTGCTACTCAACTTGGCACTGGCATTGTGCCAACAATCCAAGGCAAAGTGGCCAACCTTGCCACAACACCAGCATTCAAACTTGTTGTACCTTTGCTTAGGTACAACCTTTGCTGTCTTGACTACAGCAGGCTTGTTGAATGTTGGGGCTTTGCCCTTGGACTTGGACTGATCCTGAACAGTCCTAGCTGGTTTAATAAAACCCAATCCAGCCTTTCCTTTATGATGAACAAATTCATCAATCAAGGGTAGCACTGATTTAGGTTTTGAAAACCTAGCAACTAGCTCTCTTTCCTTCTGAGATTGATCTCCAGTAACTTAATTTGATCATTTTTTAAGTGATAGTTCCCATCTGAATCACAGTAATGTGTTTCAGCCTGGCTACCTCATTGAGCTTTTGATCAAATTCCTTCTCAAAGTCTGTTGCAGCTGCCTTGAGATCAGCAATTTCCTTTGCCTGACTTTTGGCAAGGGACTTGCTTTTCTTATAGGCTTGCAACAGTACTTTATATTCATCTAAGAGCTGATGAATATCTCCCTCAGATTCAGAAACACTTCCATCACTTGATGAAGATGAATCTGACTCTGAACTAGAACTGAAATCTGAACTTTGAGTTGGACTTTGTACCTGACTAGGTCCTGGCTGCTCCAGGATTTTGGTACTTTCAGTCAATGCCATCAGTCCTTGGCACTGACACTCTTCTTGTTCATAGATTGATTCCATGATCTGCATAAACTCTTCTTCTTCTTCAGCAAATAGCCCTATGTAGGCTTCAGCATCTGTCTCAGTGTCTGAAGAAGAAATGTCTGAAAGAGTCTTCTCATTCTTTGCAACAAAGGACTTCTCCTTCTTTCCTTTGAAGTGAGTCTTCTTTTTGTCACTGGATTCTTTTCTTCTCTCAGGACAATCTGCAATAACATGCCCCTGTCTATTGCAGCAGTAACACACTATCTTAGACCCAGTTGCCTTGCTAGTCTTTGTCTTTTTCTTGTCCTTTTTGAAGGCTTCTTCTCCTGATACTGAACTTCTTTCCCTTTGGAAAATGAAGGTCTGGACCTCCACTGTTTCTTCTTCAGGAATTTCTGAAAATGTCTGGTGAATGCAGCAAAGTCTTCATCACTTTCACTGCTTGTAGACTTTGTGCTAACAGACTCATCAGATTCTGATTCAACTACCTCTGGAGGAGGTGTTGATGACTTAGTCCTCCCCTTTCTAGGTACTTCTGACTTGAAAGCAACAGTCCTTTCTCTGTGCTCAGTCCTTGTTGATTTTTCCTCCTCTTTTCTCACAGACAGCTGCATCTCATAAGACAACAACTTGCCAAATAGTGTGGGAGGAGGAATTTCTCCCAACTTTGCCATTTCTCTGATGGCACAGATCTTGGTGTCCCAATCTTTGGTTAGGGACCTTAAGAACTTATCATTCAATTCATAGTTAGTGAACTCTCTTCCATAGGACATGAGTTCATTAACAATTCTGTAGAATTTCTTGTAGCATTCAGTGATGCTATCTCCTCTTCCTTGCCTAAAGCTCTCATACTCTTGATTAAGCAAGGACTTCCTATCTTGCCTAACTTCTTCAGAACCTTCCATATAGACTATAAGAGTGTCCCACATCTCTTTTGCTGTTTACAGTGAATTAAGTTCTGGAAGGTGGCATCATCAATGGCACTTACTATTATGTTTTGTGCCCTTTTGTCCATAGTGGCTAGGACAATTTCATCCTTGGTCATCTCAGAGAAATCCTTTGGAGTCCTCTGATTTGCATCCAATACTGAGATCTTCATGGGCACATATGGCCCCTCTTTGACTGTGATGTAGATTCTAGGGTCTGAGGCCTCCATGAATAGCCTTACCCTCTCTTTCCAGATTCCAAAAATCTCCTTTCTGCATATGGGCAGTTTCATTGAACCCAATTCCTTGTGATTCTCTGAAGACCCCATGTTTCTTGATTTTCTTGAAACTGTATTCTGACTTACACTGAATCTGCCAAACTGGATCTCCTCAGACAGTTAGTCCTTTTTGAGGAACCTGGCTCTGATACCACTTGAAAGATATGGTACCTAAACACCTAGAGGGGGGGGTGAATAGGTGACCTAAACCTTTTTAGAACTTTGTTGGCAGCACAACAGTTATTTCAAAGAATTCTACAGCTAACAGCAATTACAGAATATAAACAGTTAATCCACAGCACAGCACAGCACAGCAGACACACTAATTTATAGTGGTTCCCCAATCTTTGGGTACATCCACTTTCCCCCTTCGCCTATCTAGCAGTGTACTAGATTCGGCCAACCTTCTCCACTATCTCAGAACCCAACAAGGTTCCTACACCTCAGGCCCAAAGCCTTACACTCAGCCACTAAGGCCTACACTCAGCCACCCAGGCCTACACTCAGCCAATTAAGGCCTACACTCAGAGTTCTTCAACTCCTACACTCAGGCAACCAAGCCCTACCCTCAGCCTTTATAATATAGGCTTACAATTCTCTCAGATCCAATGGATCCTACAAGTTAAAATAGAAATACAATAGCTAACTCTACAACTCAGAAAATAGGAGAGGAGTTGAGAGTTATTTGAAGAGTTCTTGGAAGAACTCAGTTAGATCCAAACTGACTTAGCTTCCTTCAAAGCTTCTTGAGTTAGAACTGAATTAGTCTGAATCCTCTGCAGTTGATCCTTGACCTCTGCTTCTTGAGATCCAGATGATTCTGAATCCTTCTTCTCAGCCTTAGTTCCAAAGACTGAATACTTGATTGGAGCTCTCTCTCTCCAACTTCTTAGATCTGCAGTTGAACTGACAGATCTTCTTGTGTTGATCCTCTGTATATCACTTCTTGATTTAATCTGATCAACCACTTTGAATATTCTCACAAGTTGTAACAACAACAATCAATCTGTTTCTGTATAACTATGGGTGCCTATTTATAGGCTTCCTTCATGGTAACCGGCTGGTCCGGTTCATAACAGACTTCTGATTTCTCTGACAGTTGCTGTAGACCGGCTGGATCGGCAGCTGTCATGTCAACCAGTCACTTCTTGAAATTCTCTAACTGTCAGATAGTGTCGAGACTTTCTGTTCTTAAGTGTCGAAACTTATAGACTAAGTGTCGACACATGTTGTGTAAGTGTCGACACAAGTCTACAAGGTGTCGACACAATTCCTTGTATGTCTCGACACAGATACTTCTTCAAGTGTCGACACTGAAATTAAGTGTCGACACAAGCACTTGATCTTCATTCTTTAACTGTATTCTTCTAAGTGTCAACACATCTCCTTTGTGTCGACACATCTTCATGTATTGAAACTGTCAAGTGTCGACACTACTTCTTGGTGTCGACACAAGTCTTCAATTTTATTTCTTCAGCTGAGTGTCGACACATTCCCTTAGTGTCGACACTTGTACTTAGAATATTTTGTAAACCTTTCTGTTCTTTGCTAAGTGTCGACACAGCTCCTTGTGTCGACACTTTCTTCAAGTGTTGAGTCTTTAGCTAAGTGTCGACACATTGTGCTGAGTGTCGACACTTACTTCAAATGTTGACTCTTCTGGTTGTGTGTCGACACATTGTGCTGAGTGTCGACACATTCTCAAATGCTGACTCTTCTGCATAGTGTCGACACATTGTGTTGAGTGTCGACACTTGTACTTAGACTCTGCAGACTTTTGCTGAGTGTCGACACATCTCCAAGTGTCGACACTTTCTGGTGTAGACACAGCTCTTCTAGGTGTCGACACTTCTGCTAAGTGTCGACACAGCTTTTCTGCATACTTCTTCACTGAGTGTCGACACAGCTCCAAGTGTCGACACTTTCTGTCTGGTGTCGACTCTTCTTCTCAGGTGTCGACACAATGACTCCAAGTGTCGACACTGCTTGTCTGGGTGTCGACACAAGCTTTCTCAAGTGTCGACACTTTCCCTCTGGGTGTCGACACATGGACTTAGAAACTTTTAGCTTCAGTCTAGTGAATACCTAACCTGCACAAGTAACTCAAACACACATCAAATACATTATGATGTATATCATTGAGTTAGGTGAGGCTTCTTCAAATCAGGTACATTTGACCAATGTACCCAACAGTAGCTCTCCCCTCTTATTCCAAACTCCGATGACATTTGCTGAGTTTTCAGCCGCCGATGCCCGACCAAACAGAACCTAAAAAAAGCAATGGTGGTAGTATATTTGAATTATCTAAAAAAAACATTGTAGGAGTCTTGTGAATCATCATATTCAATAGCTATGAGCTAAATAAATGTCATAATTAATTAATTAAATTTTTTACCATCTTATTTTTATTGTTGTAAAAAAAGAGGAGAGTAACATAGAGAACGGGAATTATTGTCTCGCCAAACTGAAGTTTTCACTTATTATGAAGTATTGATATGTTTTGGTAATTGTTAGGTGCAAATCTATTTTGAATAGGTGCAAATCAAAAATTTTAAAACAAATTATTTAATAATCGATATTTATTTTTGGGGATTGTTATCCGCGGATCGAAAATGGCTATTCGCAGATTATTACTATTCGCAGATCCAAAGATACTTAAAATTATTATTCACAGAAATTATTGTTATTCGCAGACCAACATTAAAAATAAAAAAATACCAAGAAGTGCACCAGCACCACAAGTACCAGTAAGGACATAGCTCATTACCATAAAAAAATACCGGTCGGAGTTCCTTATTGAGAGATCCGAACACTCTGTTCAGGGAGAGGTTGCAGTCCTTTGTTGTGAGATCCGAACACTCTATTAAGGGAGAGGTCGGAGTCCCTTGTTGGGAGATCTGAACACTCTGTTCAGGGAGAGGTCGGAGTCCCTTGTTGGGAGATCCAGACACTCTATTCAGGAGCAAATAGTAACATTGAAAATATTGCTTGTTGTTTGGGCACGTAATGATAAAAATGTCACTTGTTGTTTGTGCACACAAAGAGAAAATGTAACTAGTTTATAGGAACGTTATGAGATAAAAGTAAAGATATCGGATGTCCTGGATGTTCCATGGGCAGAGAACAAGCTTTCCTTTGGGAGGTTCGTCCTGGGGATTTCCCCCTGCTGGATCATTCTTGACATATTGATTCAGGGCCCTTGTTTTGAAGAAATTTTCCAAGGATCCACAAACGAACGAATCATTCTATCTCTGTATTCAGTCGTGGACAATCTTTGATTTGCTTTATGCTCGTGACCTCAAGGGTGGTCACAATATTTAGATTGGTCTCCGGAGTTTTGTGTAAGAGCCCCCAGCCTCTGAAGAGAGGGATGATCATGGATAGAGAGCAATACTTCTGTCTGTAAGGTGTTGAGTGGGGTGAAAGTTTGATAGTGGTGGTGCCCCCGGCTTGGCGAGAGTCACTGTGAAGCCTGTCATTCCTCTTAAGTATCATTGGTGAGTCTTGTTCTCTCTTTCTTTTCACCCTGTTTTCAAATTGTTGTTGATGAGCTTCTATTGCTTTTGTTCGCAGCTATTTGAACTTTGACACAGTGAATGAGGTCGGGGTAGCTGGAAGTTGTTTCTCACATCAGTGCTGAGTAGAAGCCACTGGAGCGGAGTCCTCTTAGGGAAAATTCTTATAGAATCTTGGGGTCTACTCCTGGAATTTGTCGTGTCTCATCAATGTAGCGGCGAAAGAAATCCTTAAGGATCTCTCCTCCACTTTGACAAATCCCTGAGAGAGGAGAGGGATCCTTCATTATCTTTCGGTTAGCGATGAATTGATCCAGGAAATGTTGAGTAAGTTCTGCGAAACTTCGGATGGTTCCTTCTCGAAGGAAATGGAACTATGTACTGAGTTAACACTTCAGGGTAGTGGGGAATACTTGATAGAGCAACTGGTCGGGATCATTGTAGGCTCGGAGGATAGCACAGAAGTGGCTTAAGTGATCCGGCGGGCCTTTAATCCCATCATGGGACTCGATGTTTGGAAACATAAATCTAATCGGGATTGGGTGCGCCACGACTTCGGGCGCTAGCAGGGAGCCGGTCCTGACGGGGCGGTGCAGATACACGATACATTAGCCGACCTAGCTGCACTCTTCCGCAATCAGCTCTCTGATCTCTTCTCTAGTCATTCTTCCTGTGGGGTTCTCAGGGGCATCCGTCCGCTGGCATTGATGTTGTTTGTCGTATCCGATAGCCATAGCCAATTAGGCGAGGTGTGCGGTGCTTGCTGCTTTCGAGGATTCCTCTGTCTTTTGCTAGATGGTACTCTGGTATACGATCTATAGTTGGAGGAGGTTGATTGAGTGGTGTTGGATGTGCCATGGGAGCCTGAGTATTTCCTAAGTTTCTTAGCAGAGTCAGCATCTCAGCCTACTACTCCTCTATTTTGACGACACACCCTACTAGTACGGTCATAGGTGTGATCCCTACCTCTTCCACTAGCAGTGCGTTGATGAGAGAGTGGGAAGGACCAGGATCAAAGTATCCTTCTCCGGAAGATCCTTGGGTTGTGCGAGTGCTCCTCGTCATAGTTTCAAGAAGGGAGATCCATTGTGCACAAGATACCGTCATCTAGATCTTCAAAATTTGGGGAACACTTTTCTCACAAATGGTGCCAAACTATTGTGTCTCACCCTAGACTCCGGATAGACTGGACAAAATTGGACTGTCTTAGTTCGTGCAACGATCAAAGATGCAAACAGTCATAGAAAGAGTAAAGTGTGGACAATAAGGTTTTGAACGTGGAAAACTAGTGAATTTGGTGAAAAATCATGTTGTCAGTTCGGTGTCAACCAAACTTCACTATTCGTTGTTGTTTACAAGGTTTGGTAGAAGTTGATGGCGACAAACAGCTAGTCATTATAACTTGGGGGCGAGAGAGAAAAAGGCGTGTTTGAAGGGTGACAGATCACCACTCGCGGAGCACAGCAATTATCTTTTGTTGCTGGGTGGAGAATGCTTGTGGTCACTGTTCGGATGCTGAGTGCCGGGGGAGGCACAGAAAGGGATTGCTGGGGAAGGCCTTCAGGATGCTTTGCACGCAGGAGAGTTGTGAACTTAGAGGAGTCTTCAAGGTTTTTGAAAATCTATGAGGGCGGGAACGAAGATTTATGTAGAGCTCTGGCCTGAAAAGGAAGAAATATGAGAGGAGAAAATGTTGGAATGAAGAGAGGTCTGAGGTACTGGTTATAGGTCTCATTGGTGGTTATAGTATTTATGTGGTTATCTGCAAACCGTAACCATCACTTTTACTAATTACAGCCCAATTTTATATAGTTTGACACGCACATTATTTTTATTATTTTACAGTGCGCAAACCGTCCTCATTTTGGTTATTGTCATTTATCCATGATGGGTGGTTATGCTGGAGTTTATGCGGGTGGTTACCCGCCGCATAACAAACTGTGGTGATTGCAAGGGACAATTAGACGATGCTAGTCAAAGTGAGGCCGACCGGAGGGGAAAATCAGCCGAGGAGGGCCGACCGGAGGGGAAAATCGGCCGAGGAGTGCCGACCGGGAAGGGCTGACCGAGCGCCCTCCAACTTCGAGGAGGTCGGTAGGACGGGCACAAGCCTATCAGAGGCCTGCCCGGCAACGCCCATGCCGATCTCGTGGGGGTCGGCCGAGCGTAGGCCGGACGGGCGGAGGCCGCCTGGACGGCGGCCTCATGGAGGCTGCCAGGTGGCGCGCCCGTGCGGACCTCATGGTGACCGGTCCGGTGGAGGCAGTCCGGACGGTGGCCTCGCGGAGGCTGCCATGGTGCCGCCGTGCCGGCCCCGCCCCCACGGGGGCCCCTTGTGTTGCACCTGTGCCATCCTCGCGGGGGACAGATGCGTGGAAAGGCCGCAACCACGCGTGGGACGTGCGGCCATGGGCAGTGCTTGGGAGGCGGCGGCCGGCTCGGAAGTCTGACCGCGAGCGGTTCATCGTGTGTGTGGCAATGGAGGTATTGCACATGCAGATTGGGCTTAGATCGCGTGCGGGGTGGTTACTATCATAACCCCCACTAAGTTAGTGGAGGCAATGAAATTTTACTAATCGTAGTCCGAAATTCCTATAAATTGTGAGAGATAGTCATCCATCTCATAGTTATTCTTGTTGGATAACTAAGAGTATTTAAAATAGGCAAAATCATCAAATCAGTCCCTTAAGTAATGTCACTTTATGAAATCAATCTCTCAAGTTATAAAAGCAAGAAAGCAGTCCCCACTTTTAACAAATGCTGAAATCAGTCCTAATTAGTGAAAAATATTAATGGAAAGCAACTTATTTGATGATTTATAGCCATGGGCGTAGGTAGTATAGGTCCAAGGGGTACGTGCCCCCTTGTTTTTTATTATCACCCAAGTGGATTTCGCCCTTTGCATTTCTGCGCTTACCTATCCGTCGTTGGCCCGCTGCTTTGTATCCCGCATTCCCGTCGCTGCTCCTTCATCCGCGACCCGGTGGTACAGCCGGTACTCTTCTTCTTCGTCTTCACACCTGACTTCATCTTCTTCTTCTTCTGGCCTTGCTCTGATTTCACATACCTGGCTTCTGGCCTTGCTCTGATTTCACACACCCGACGACCCTGCTTCTTCTTCTTCTTGCCCTGCTCTGATTTCGCATACCCGGCTTCACATACATGGTTGCCCTGCTCTGATTTCACACGCCTGGTGGTTCTTCTTCTTCTTCTTGCCCTGCTCTGATTTCACACACTGAGCTTCACACACCTGGCTGTCCTGCTCTGATTTCACACACCCGGTGATTCTTCTTCTTCTACTACCAGATAATTGTGCATTTCTGCAGGCCTGCATTTGTGCTTTCTATTCATTCTGTTCAGATAATTGTGCTTGTTGTTCATTTTGTTCAGATAATTCTGCTTGTTGTTCAGATAATTGTGTTTGTTGTTCAGATAATTGTGCTTGCTGTTCAGATAATTGTGCTTGCTGTTTAGATAATTGTGCTTGCTGCCAAATTTTAACTATGCTGCATACCATTAATCCACTAGACATCTTATGAACAATGCTTTGCATATCGAATTAAGTTGTCGAGCCAGAAAAAAAGGCTTGATTGATCTCCTAGGAAATGCTTTTAGTCTAATATTTTTGTTACAGTGTATGATACTTAAAGAGTTTGTTTTGTTCCCAATAAGTTATTTTTCAATATAATCAAAGAGTTTGCAGCTCTTATTTTTACACTTAAATGTGAGATTACATACTTTGTATCATTATTGTTAATATGAAGTTCATTTTACTTTTAAAATTACTGCTTAAATCAAATAACATTTAATTATTATTGTTATATATATTTATATACTGTTGTCGTAAAATAGTGCCCCGACTCAAGCAAAATTTTGGCTACGCCCCTGTCTATAGCCCCAAAAATTAACAAAATAGCATCATTTGACTTTGATTTTTCTAAACAACATAATATGATGTGACATTATATACTGCAATTGAACAATCTCGTTGTATATGGCAATTGCCATGTTCTCTTGATTCTTTTGAACCGCCTGAGAATTTCATTAACAATCAGTAATCGAACCACTTTGTTTTACCAGTTGCTTGACATCAGGAAGAAAGTGAAAAAAAATTCTTGGAAAAAATCATTTTCTAATTTTGATTTCATAAAATCCCTGAAAAAGGATTTTTACATATCTTTCAGGCACTTTCAGAAGACTTTCATTGCTAGCTTGAAAGTCTTGCAAAATTGTTTCTTCTTCCTGATATCAAACAGCTAGTAAAACAGAGTGGTCCAAATTGTCTTTGCTCGTAGATATTTGGTGCTAGGTCTATCAGGAGGTGGCTATCAAGGATGCTGGTAAGAGAGGAGATTGACAAAACTCCGCAGTGTACATTGATGTTGCAAAGGGGAAAAATGATCTGTCCCTTAGGGTAGAAAACAATGGTGGGATGGTGAATGCATCCACTAGGGGAAAACCGGAAAACTGATATTTTGATCCAGATATCGGATGGCTGGCATCAAAGACAATGCTTCATCGGAGAAGCACGGCGGAAGAACTCGCTCAGATTTACCATATATCTTTACTACATAATAAAATATTTAGTTTATTTTTAAAATAATTAAAGATTTGCCATTTTTATTCTCAGTATTTTGAACAAAAATATTAAATGTGACTGAACTCAGCCTTTACTTAAAAATTAGAGACCAATTTCCAGCTTTTTAATCTTTAGGGACTAATTTCATAAAGTAGAATAACTTTGAGGACTGATTTAGGTGTTTATACTGATACCAATTATGTCAAATAATGATATATTCAATATCACATTTAATATTACCTATTTTAAATATTCTTTAATTTAAAGATTATTGTATTTAAGAAATGAAAAAAATGCACCTTGCAACACTTTTTCACTCTCCATTAAAAAAAGGACTACGTGCAGCCCTTTTCTACACCGGTCTATTATTATTTGTGCTTATAATTCAAAATCTAAGGCTTCTTTTGTTTAGGTGGAGGTGGGAGCAGCCGACGTTTGGGGAGAGGGCATTGGAACCGGAGGGGGAGGAGGGCCTGGAAAAGGAGCTTTTGCTCTGTTCGGCGGGTGCAAATGGATCAAACGCCGCCGACGCCCGTTTATTTACGTGCCGTTCGACAACATTTGTTCGAAACGGAAGCGATGGAATGCCGAATCGAAAGAAGCCTAAGACACATGAGTGGAAAATAGCCGTGGCAAACAAAACTTGTGTAAGAAATGGGTGATCTAGAGTCATCTTATTATCTTACTCAACCCAAGTCAAAGAGGGTATGGCTTTGGTTGCTATTATTCAATACTTTAAACAACTACTTTATACTTATATTTAAAATGAATATTATTATTGTTTTATAAATTAAATATCCAATAATTAATA
The DNA here is from genome assembly GCA_039583875.1 of Platanthera guangdongensis. Lineage (NCBI taxonomy): Eukaryota > Viridiplantae > Streptophyta > Magnoliopsida > Asparagales > Orchidaceae > Platanthera > Platanthera guangdongensis. Next base: position 29,719,569 of record CM077158.1, read on the forward strand.
ATAGACTGTAGTAAATATTATGTAATAAACTGTAGTAAATATTTGATAATATTTTCACATTACTCCCAATTTTAATAACGAAGTTAATCCAAACGGTTACCATATTATTGTTATCATTTTTACCCACAATTCATTATTTATTTTCTCCCTTGTTGCATTACAAAAACTAACTATGCTATTTATAGTCGACAGCTCTTGTATTTTGATGCACTTTTTCTCGTCTTTTTCCTCATTTTTTTCGTCCTTGCTTTAATTGTTCTTGTCATTTCATCGCAGCTTGTCACCACTTAGGCTGCGTTTGGCGCGGCTTATCGCGATTTATTTGTTCCGGTGAGGCTGGATAAAATTGTCATTGTCATATCAAAATTTTATGTGTCAAAGTATTTTTTTTAGTAATGGTAGTAACATTTGTCATATGAAACATACATTCTATTACAATGACGTTTTTGTCCAACCTCATCGGAGCAAATAAGCTACGATAAGTCGCGCCAAACCTAGCCTTATTTTGTTAGCACTGCAGTTTGATGTCATTGTGCCTTTGTCCTCTATCTCTCAATGTTCACTTTTTTTAGGCTCCATTTGGCATGGTGGTGGCACTCATAAACACATGGGTTAAACTGTTGTTGGTTAAGGATCATCTAACCAATATCATCCATTTGAACATAAAAGTGGATGAAGTTCCTTAGGTGGGCTTTAAAGAATGGCTTAACCCACATGTTCATCACAGCCATGCGTCCGTTTTTGGTATGTTTACGTACCTATTCATAGGTACGTATATAAAATCTGTTTCGCACAGTGGGGCCCGTATTTTTATGAAACGAAGAAGATGTGAAACTTAGTTTTTCTTCTTTGGCGACGCGAAGACCTTCAAAATAGGTTGTGACTCATGGGCAGAGAATCGAAGAAAATATCCTCGACGAATGTAAGCTTCCTGCTCTTACTCACATTTTCTGTCTGTTTACCAAGTAAAACACATTTTTGCACTCTACCGAGCAAAATGGTTCTGGTGTATTACACTTTGGATGCATACTAGTTTTGCATCGAAATACGACCATATTTTTGAAGTGCTATGATAAAACACCGGTATTATTTATGTTTTACCCTAAATACAGTCATATTGCATTTGTATCCTCCAGAAATTAATACCCTAACTATACTAAAAATATCAACTAAATACAAACATATATTGTGGTTATGTTGTGATAGTGCAGACATATGTTGTTTAAGTGCATGTTGTCATAATACGACAGTACTTGTTTATGATATATATTTTTATTCATATGTTGCGTCATATTTATGTTGATTCTAAAACATTCTGCATTTATAATACGACTATATAGTATGTATGTACGGCCGTATTCCAATTATATTCCATTCGTAATACCGTAATACACACTTGCTTAGTGAAAATATGCTTTGAATGGTATGACAGATGACTTGTTCAACAACTTTACATTGTCGTTGTGTTGTGTCTTTATTCAAAGAAAAAACAGTACCACTACTGAGATCATTGAAGGAAACCACAAAGAATGATTTACAAGAAACTCGGATTCTACCATTGTTTCATATTCCAAGTTTAAATCAAATATTCCTCTGGTTGTAACTTTGCTTTGAGCATACTCCAAGCAGAATAGGGCATTCCTTTTAGGAAGAGTTTAAATTCTTAATATACAATTTTACACATGTTGCGTACAATGATTCTAAGAATATTTATTACTTAATATAGATTAGGCACAATTATTTTGGTATGATTTTGGTAGTTACATAGGCTATTTGGTATATTTTTGATAAGTTATTGGCAGCTTATAGCACTTATATCTGGAGCTTTTCGTAAAAATTGGAGAGATTTGTGTTACAATTTGAGATGATACAGCTGTAATACGATTGGATGAAGTGCAAATATTATCGTATTTAGCTTATACTTAAGCAAAAGAGATGTGTCCAGTAAAATACATGTTATCTTCGCACACTAAACCAGCATTGACGAGCATATTCTGAGTACATTTTGTAAGCCTCATCATCAGAATGAACTGTGTGAAACACTACTTCCTCCTTGTGCACCTGCGAAATATGGTTTAAGATACGGAGAGATAAGAAAGCAGATTCAAAAATATATCGTCGTATTACACATATAATACAATATAATCCAGTACTCTTGTCCACTTCCTGCGACTTCTCAGGTGATAGATTGTTGTCCTCCATAGAAGTACAACGGATGAACGTGTTGTTGGCCTCTCATATCGAAAATGTCCCTGACTACCAGATTTTTCCGAAAATGTTCTGCTAAAGTTGTAAAACATCGTTTATATTCTTCAGCAAATAACCAGGAACAAGGAAAGAGACGAGGATTTTCGGGAAGCATATACTTACGGACTGCAATGACGGGAAATGCAGAAAACAAAGAGATGTGTTGTTTAAGCTATGTGTCGGCCGGGTTGTGCCATTTCAGGCGGCTCTCTTTTGATGTGCTATTTGAGGAGGGTTACATCGAAACCAAGAAGATGAGCGCTCGCCCGCTCCAAACCCATAAAACGTGACGCCTCTTATTCATAACCCTCCACTTTTTACATTCAAACGAAGAAGACAAGAGCTTGACCGCTTCAAACCCTGAAAATGTGAATGCCAAAAATTAGGGAGGAAAACGCGGCGACTCCCCAAAATAAAGACTATTTATATGTGTAACTACTAATAAGGGCGCATACGTACCAAAAAGCTTTCGGTAAAAGAGTCACATGAAGCAATATTTAAATTGTATGTCTTAGGCCTATTTGGCGGGGCTGCAGTCTGGGGGTTTCATTCTGCCCCGCCGCAGGAAACCGGCGGAAACCAGCAAATCTCGTTTGCACCGCAGTTTTCGCGGTAGCGGTCCAACAGTGTACGTGGCAAAATCAAACGAGCCCTTAGATTCATTTGAATATTTTATTTCAGGATCATGACTTTGAAATGCAAAAGTGGGAAATTCGGGCATGCCTGGGCTTTAATTAATAGCCCCATCCCTCCATAAAATGGGAAAATTTTTAGGTCAGGACTCCGGATGATAACTATCATCCGGACAATCAATGAGGAGCCACAAATGATGAGGGTCCCGCGCAAAAGTGTATCACACAAGCCAAAATTGCTTGGGCCCCACCTCCTTTGCAGGCTCCTCATTGGTGCAAGATGATAAGCTTTTGAGGCATAAAATGGGTCTCATGTGTGGCAATAAGTAGGCATCATGCCAGGCATAACAACAAAAAATAGGCCTGTTAGGACTTAGGACCTGCCTGGCCAAGCTTGGGCATTGGTCCATCATACCCATGAAAGCTTTTGAGGCCCGGATTTTATTTATGCCAATTGTTAACCGCAACCCATATTCAGTTTGTCGCACCCCAATGCTAACATCAACCAGAATTTTTATCCGCAACTCGATATTTTACTTGCCGTTTCCTCCACGACACTTTCGCAGTTCACCATCAGTCTTCCGATTTCTAGCGGCTCACGGTATGACAGAAGTTTCTTCCTCTAGACTGCTATGGATTCACGGTCTACAACGCCAAGGGAAGCCTCGCCTTCCGAGTCAAAAATCGCTCGTCATCGAGCCTCAACGAGATCGCCCGTCTCAACGAGATCGCCCTCATGAATGCAGTTGGCATATTCACCATCCCTTCAACATTGATTTCAATAGTCAATATGTAATTCCACTAGAAATTGTGTTTCTCATTCGTTCTATTTTCTACTTCAACGCAGAGATTTACATCAACGGATCAACTGGACATCTACGAGGGGGAGGCGGTAACGTCCATGAGGCCCCGTTTTTCGGCCTAGAAGCAGTTCTCCCATATCCGTTCCAAATCGTTAGCGCACGTGAGCTCCTTTGGTACCGCCGGCGGGACACTTGAGTCCAACTACATCATGGTGAGTTCTTTTTCGCACAAATCGTGCACAATGTACTATGGGAGGCAACAGAGCTGAAAGAATACAAGAAATTTTGGAGTTTTGGATGAGAGTAAACCATAAAAATATGTTTTTTTAAAATTTTGAAATGCGAATAGTTAAACATTAGTGTGATTATTTATTTCTTTCGTGACCATGACCAAATTTTTATATAATTTTGGAATTAAATAAAAATTTCATAAATTGATATTGATTTCTAAAATAAATTGTATGAAAAGAGAGGGAGAGAGATGACTGAATAAAACTAAATTGTCGGCGCCACCAATGTAAGTTTTGTGTGGGTAATGCATGAGAGATCGGTGAGAAGCTTTTTTTAATTCAAATATATACTTGGATTTTGATTGATTGTAAAAATGGATCCGATTTTAGTTCAAAAAATATATTAAATTTTTAGTTTCAATCTTTTTACAGTTATATTTTCACACACAAAATATAGTCATATGAGAATATATAGATCAAAATTTTGTAACTTATTTCGTGAAAAAAAATAAAAAATATAAGAAATTTTCGCCAACAAAATTAATCAAATTTAGAGCTTTTAAATTTCTTCAAATAATATATAAATTAAATAATTCCAGTCTTGACAAGACAGTTCGCACTCAAAATCCAGAATCTAACTTGTACCCATCGAAGACGACTCTACAGACGACAAATCAAAGCTCCGGCCGATCAAACTCCTCCCACCCTAATTTCAAATCCCCCGGCGCCTGATGCAACGCCGGCGAAGATTCACTCTCCGATTCCGCCTCAATTAATCGCGGGAAAGCTTCGGCCGGCGCCATCGATTGTGCTCCCATCGCTGCTCTACGGAAATTAATAAGCCGGCCGGAGCTCAGTCGGAGACGGCGTGGGCGTGCCAGCAGAGAAGCATGTTGAGACACCGACTTATGATATAAAACCGCGTTTTCTGCTGCTTCGCCATCGCCTGGCACCGCCGTCGGAAGCTATGAGTTAGTTCGCCGGAGGTCTCGGCAAAGCTGGCGGCGGCGTCCATGGGTGAAAGCTGCGAATGAGAAGCCAAGGACGGCTCGTGTTTTATAGGGGGGAATTGATGCGGGCTGAATAAATTTTGGTCCCCCGTGTTTTGACCAATTTACTACAAATTACATTAATACCCTTACCCTTCCGATTTTATTACGTGTTTCTAGTAACGTCGAAACAAGAGCACGGCAACGAAATAGGACGGCGAAGCTCTCTTCGTCGGCCGCTTTTAGACAGAGTATTTCATCATGTCAACATGCACTCTCATTTTATTTAGGATAATACTATATTTATCTAAAACATATCAAAAAAAAATTACAAAAAAGTGGGTCCTATTCAGCACTAAAACACCTGATCTTTTTATTGATGTTTTGGTGCTGAGTGGGGCCCTCTTTTCTGTGATTTTTTTGGTATGTTTTAGATGAGTATAGTATTATCCTTTTGTTTAATGATATAAATTTTTTAAAATAAAATAAAGTTGTATGTCATTAGTGAATCCGTCGGATAAGGCATGAATATAGACAATAACTATATGCAAATAAATTTCATAACGGTTATTACGGGCCAAGATTTATATGGATTCAAGTGTCTCGTGATTTTTTTATTTGACCTGCTTCTATTCTTAAATTGTTCGTAATAAAAAATAACATCATATAACATTACCCTAAATATATATGACTTGTTCAGTTGAAAGGGAGAGTATCCTAATTCAAACAAAATTTGGGTTTTGTTGACAACTTTTACACGCAATAATAATTAATTATGTCCAAACAATAAGTTAATAAGTAGCTTTTTATTATAGGTACATAGTATTAAATACTTTCTTAATATTGCCTTCTACTCGATATTCTTTTTATTTATATGTATATAATTATAATTGTTGCGGGTCATCTGACCTTTTTTTCCGATCCGGAGAATCGGATCGCCTTAGCTTGGAATCGAGTCAGACGCGCAATCAGTTAAAGAAAATCGCAACAATGGACAAGAGACGTTTTTGACGTGAAAAACACGAAAAGAGTGAAAAACCACGTGACTGGAACTGTTTTGAGCCAAAATCCACTAGTTTCTTGAAGTGTTACATAAATTGGTTTGATCTCAGAAGACGACAGGTCACTACTCTGTTGCAAGTATAGAAAAATAGGAAAAATGGCGAACTCCTCGGAGTTTCGGTGGAAACGCTTCAGCATTGAGATGACGTTGAGCTCACGGAACCTTGGTGGAAGCGTTCCGGCAGAAAAATCTTCTAAGTTCACAGGGCTTTAGGAGGTTGCGCTCTCGTTGAAGCGGAGCCTAGATGAGAGCGCTCTCGCAGAGGCGGTTGACGTCACTTGAGGCGTGAGGAGTCCGTGTTGCAAGGAGAAGAGCAGAGCGAATTCCTGAGTGAAGAATTGGCCTAAGTCCACGATTCTCGCCGGAAAATCTCAAAGTTCTCTCTCTTGCCTCTGGAGTTGCTTGACTTGAAATGAAGGCTTGTGAGCCCTGTGAAGATTTTTGTGCGGGTTTGTTAAAATTCAACAAACTCGTAGAGGCCTCCTCGGATACCCTGTTGCAACTCAACAAACCGGAGGAGAACACCCCACCTATATTGTTGAAAGTTTTCCCGGATCGTGGAGTTAGCAGGGGTTATCTCAACAACGCAGTAACAACCAGCAACACATGCAGCACAAGCTTCTTATTGATCAAGAGCAAACTTCTTTACAAGGCGAGAAAAACATGGCGAGACATGCTTCACCAAAACCCAAACCAGGAGAGCAGAGACAGTTACAAAGACAAGAAACAAAAACCAAGCCGCGCGGACTCAACTACCAAGCCGCCGGTCTACTGCTGTGGAGTCCGCTCAGTCCGCCAGGTCGTCAGACCGCAACCCAAGCCGTGCGGACTACCCCTTATTCCAATGCGTAGCTCTTCACCGTCGATCTGCAGGCCGCCTGACCGCGAGGTCGCCTAGCCGCCAGACCGCACAAGCTGCGTCACCGAATGGAACAGTCCGCCTGAAGCAGGCGACTGCCTGAACCCCGAACCAAGTTGCCAAAGAGGAGACCGCCTGGTCGCTATCCGCGACCTGCTGTTTACCATCTGTTGCTTAACCGCAGAGTCCGCACTATCCCTGACCGCAATCAGAGCCAAGTCCTGGCTTTCTAGCGCTATCCGCACAACCTGCACAGCACAACCGGTCAACTCTCTACCCGCGCGGACACCAGAGTTCAGACCGCAGCAACTTACGCGAGCTCAATTACTGTTCACTTACTTCGGTTCAGGTTGCATGCTCCTGATGTGACATGGGTCCTATTTATAGGCACGATGATGAGTATGGTCACCGCCCTAGCCGATAGGAACACCGCCACATCCTGCAGCAAGAACAAGTGTGTCCGCCAGCCCGAGAACACACATTCCAGTTCGCCGCTCCTGTGCAGATAGCCAGACCGCCCCAACTTCTCCAAGGCCGGACTTCAATATCCAGCCCGCATTGCCGCCAGAGGCCAAGCCAGGACCACCACAGCCGGACTCCACAACAGCTATGTCCGCCAATCCGCAGACACATCACCAGTCCGCATAACCCGAGCCCCCAGCCTCGCCATCAAGGCACCTGCCGGACTCAGCGGACACTCGGCTTCCATCCGCACTTCCCGAGTCCATTGCCTCAATCTCCAAGGCACCGCCGGACTCAGCGGACACGCCGATTCAGTCTGCTTTCGCAGCAAACTCCAGTCCGCATTCCTGAGTTCATAACCTCATCACAAGGCTAAACCGAACTCAGCGGACTCCAGCTCCAGTCCGCACGCTCTTGCCCAGGCAATCCTCCAGTCCGCATACCCCCAAGCTAACAAACAAGGCAACAACACTTCTACTAGGCTTGACGGACTGAGAAAGCAGCCCGCGCTCCACTGCGCGATCTCCCCGGACTGAGTCATCCTGGACTTGGTTCAGATCACACCAAGTTACGTCCACTGGCCACGAGGGCCAGTCCGCACTTACTGGCGGACACTGGATCTAGCCCGCCATACCGGGCGACCTCTAGCTTCTGTCCGCACTGACAAGCGGTCTCTGCAGCTTCTACTTGCCGCTTCACTAGAGCAAGACCAAGGCAACTGCCAAACCGGTCTGCCGAGCTCCAGTTCATCAATCCGCTTCATGCCGGACTCCGCGGATAGGATTACTATCCGCCCGGTTACTTCCTGGGAACCAACTGTCTGCTGAGTAATCCCCGGCCTGACAGACCGCCGCTGCTGTTCGCATAGTCCGCGCGAACAGATCGCCCAGGCCGCCACAGAACAAACCGCCTGCAACATTCCTGCCGACTTAGCAGTCCGCAAACCCTGTCCGCGTAGTCCGCGCGGATAGGTTGCCCAAGCCTTCCATTCACCCGCTTTCACTTCACAAGTTTCAACACTCCCCCTTGAAGTGAGAAGTGGTGAATAACTCCAGCAGCTCCCGTAACCTTGCACCTGGTCCCTCCGATAGCATCTACGAAGAGATGTCCAAGACATAGTCCTCGCCCCGCATATCATGGACCATGAGGGAGCCCTCCAGCATCTCCTGAAAGGAGCCATGCTTCCCTCTGCCTTCTTCAGCTTCAACCTCCACTCATGCATCATAGGAGTATCACCAACTTCCTTGGGCATAAAAGCCCAAGCCTTATTACCTCTGAGAGAAGTCACCACTCCAGCCTTGGTGTCAACCACCTCCTTGATTCTAGTGGGGTTATCACAGCCAGAAGTACCTTGCTCGACTTGAGGGCTAACAAGGAAACACGGGACCAAGTCCGTCGTGTTCCCTTCGCTATATTGAGCTGGTGGCTTACTGATCCTCTTCGATCTCCGAAGAACCTGATCATGGCTAACCACCTCCGCTGCTTCTGAACCAGCTCCGTTCCCGGGCAAACCCGGAACAATGCTCCCCTTGCTTCCTGAACAAGATGCCTCCTCACTGGAACCAAGAGCACCTGGAGCAACGCTCCCCCTGCTACCTGAGCCAGAAGACTCTCCTCTTGAACAAGAACTGCCTGGAACATCGCTCCCCCTGCTTCCTGAACCGGAAGCCTCCGCCTTCGAGCCAGAAGATCCTCGAGCATCGCTCCCCCTTCTTCCCGACTCTGATGCCTTTGCCCCGGAGTTAGACCAACCTGGAACACCTGGTGACTCAGGTAACTCCACTTCCTTAGCAGCAGCCTCCTTCAGCCCACCATCTGACCTGCTTATCTCCAACTCCACATGAGAGCTACCCCAAAACGGCGTCAACTCATCGAAGACAATGTCTCTCGACACTATGAGTTTCTTCGTCGCAGGATCCATACACCTCCATCTTCTTCTCTGCTCATCATATCCAACAAAGACTAGCTTTGTCTTGAGAGCACCCGGAGAGTGTATATAGCAGGTAGATCCAAACACCCGAAGGTGCTTCACTGAGGGCTTCACTCCGAACATCAGCTTATAAGGAGTCTTCACTATGATCGGACTAAGAGGCATCCGGTTGATGACATGAGCAGCACATGCCATCCCTTCCGCCCAAAGGGCCTTTGGAGCGCCTTTACTCTGAAGCCAACACTTGCAGGTCTCCGTTAACCAACGGATCATCCGAGCTGCAATACTACTTTGTTATGAAGTATGTCCACAAGAAAGCTCCTTCCAGATCCCTTGCTTCCTGCAAAAGTGTGAAAACTCGGTTGAGTCAAACTCACCACCGATACTTGTCCTCAACACCTTGATCCTCCGGCCAAGCTGGCCTTCCACAAGCTTCTTGAATTCCACAAACAAGCGTACCATGTTGGACTTCTTCTTCATGAAGTATACCCATGTATACCTAGAATAGTCATCAACCAATATCAGCATGAACCTGCTGCCTCCAAGACTGGCCGTGACGGTCGGTCCCACCAGAGCACAATGGACAACCGCCAATGGTGCTTTAAATCTGGATTGTGCTTTATCAACCATGAAGCGATAGGCTCCACTTTCCTGACATCCCGCACACCCCCGACCATCGACATAGGATGACAATCTAGGCAAACCTCTTACGAGTCTTCTTTCCGTCATTGCTTTCAGCTTGTCCATCCCTACATGCCACGGTCTTTCATGCCAGATAGCAGCACTATCACTGGCATTCCTCCGATCAGATCCAGAACTTGTTGATAAACCAACAAGGTTCTTCTCCTTCCTCCCTACCTGAGCAACGTTCGCCGAGAGCAAGACAACCTTGCACTCCTTCCGAAGATGACTTTGCTTCTTGCATTTATAGCACCGTGGTCCTTCCTTCCTCTTCCTATCATGCCTAGGAGAAACACTCCTTTCTTCCCGATATGAAGTAGAGAGACTATCTTCAGCAGCAACCTTCACCTTCTTCCTGAACAACCCATCAAGGGAAGTCCAAACCTCCGCAGCTGACCGACATCTACTGATGTGGTCCAAGAGCTCCGATGAGATCACCTTCTTGAGAATAGACTCCGCTTTCGCATTTGTCTCCTTCCAAGCTCTCATCGCCTCAGCATTGCCAGCAGTATCCTCTTGTCTTCCTGCTCAGCATACAACCTCCCAAAGGTCCTCGCCAAGAAGAAAACTCTTCATACAGGACTTCCACCTTTCAAAGTTCGTCGCTGTAAGGAGATAAATGCCAAGACAACTTGCATCCTCCATTATCATGGTTCTACCACTGGTTTCCTCTACAGAAGAGCAACTACTTCTGTTGAGCACTGCTTGACCACTCCAACAACCTCCCTCTGATACCATGTTAAAATTCAACAAACCCGCAGAGGCCTCCTCGGATACCCTGTTGCAACTCAACAAACCGGAGGAGAACACCCCACTTATATTGTTGAAAGTTTTCCCGGATCGTGGAGTTAGCAGGGGTTATCTCAACAACGCAGTAACAACCAGCAACACATGCAACACAAGCTTCTTATTGATCAAGAGCAAACTTCTTTACAAGGCGAGAAAAACATGGCGAGACATGCTTCACCAAAACTGAAACCAGGAGAGCAGAGACAGTTATAAAGACAAGAAACAAAAACCAAGCCGCGCGGACTCAACTACCAAGCCGCCGATCTACTGCTGTGGAGTTCGCTCAGTCCGCCAGGTCGCCAGACCGCAACCCAAGCCGCGCGGACTACCCCTTATTCCAATACGTAGCTCTTCACCGTCGATCTGCATGCCGCCTGACCGCGAGGTCGCCTAGCCGCCAGACCGCACAAGCTGCGTCACCGAATGGAACAGTCCGCCTGAAGCAGGCGACTTCCTGAACCCCGAACCAAGTTACCAAAGAGGAGACCGCCTGGTCGCTATCCGCGACCTGCTGTTTACCGCCTATTGCTTAACCGCAGAGTCCGCACTGTCCCTGACCGCAATCAGAGCCAAGTCCTGGCTTTCCAGCGCTATCCGCACAACCTGCACAGCACAACCGGGTCAACTCTCTACCCGTGTGGACACCAGAGTCCAGACCGTAGCAACTTACGCGAGCTCAATTACTGTTCACTTACTTCGATTCAGGTTGCATGCTCCTGATGTGACATGAGTCCTATTTATAGGCACGATGATGCGTATGGTCACCGCCCTAGCCGATAGGAACACCGCCACATCCCGCAGCAAGAACAAGTGTGTTCGTCAGCCCGCGGACACACATTCCAGTTCGCCGCTCCTGTGCAGATAGCCAGACCGCCCCAGCTTCTCCAAGGCCGGACTCCAATATCCAACCCACCTTGTCGCCAGAGGCCAAGCCAGGACCACCACAGCCGGACTCCACAACAGCTATGTCCGCCAATCCGCGGACACAGCACCAGTCCGCATAACCCGAGCCCGCAGCCTCGCCATCAAGGCACCTGCCGGACTCAGCAGACACTCGGCTTCCGTCCGCACTTCCCGAGTCCATTGCCTCAATCTCCAAGGCACCGCCGGACTCAGCGGACACGCCGATTCAGTCTGCTTTCGCAGCAAACTCCAGTCCGCATTCCTGAGTTCATAACCTCATCACAAGGCTAAACTGAACTCAGCGGACTCCAGCTCCAGTCCGCACGCTCTTGCCCCGGCAATCCTCCACTCCGCATACCACCAAGCTAACAAACAAGGCAACAGCACTTCTACTAGGCTTGGCGGACTGAGAAAGCAGCCCGCGCTCCACTGCGCGATCTCCCCGGACTGAGTCATCCTGGACTTGGTTCAGATCACACCAAGTTCAGTCCACTGGCCACGAGGGCCAGTCTGCACTTACTGGCGGACACTGGATCTAGCCCGCCATATCGGGCGACCTCCAGCTTCTGTCCGCACTGACCAGCGGTCTCCGCGGCTTCTACTTGCCGCTTCACTAGAGCAAGACCAAGGCAACTGCCAAACCGGTCTGTCGAGCTCCAGTTCATCAATCTGCTTCATGCCGGACTCCGCGGATAGGATTGTTATCCGCCTGGTTACTTCCTGGGAACCAACTGTCTGCTGAGTAATCCCCGGCCTGACAGACCGCCGCTGCTGTCCGCGTAGTCCGCGCGAACAGACCGCCCAGGCCGCCACAGAACAAACCGCCTGCAACATCCCTGCCGACTTAGCAGTCTGCAAACCCTGTCCGCGTAGTCCGCGCGGATAGGTTGCCCAAGCCTTCCATTCACCCACTTTCACTTCACAAGTTTCAACACGGTTGACGTCACTTGAGACGTGAGGAGTCCGTGTTGCAAGGAGAAGAGTAGAGTGAATTCCTGAGCGAAGAATCAGCCTAAGTCCACGATTCTCACCGGAAAACCTCAGAGTTCTCTCTCTTGCCTCTGGAGTTGCTTGACTTGAAATGAAGGCTTGTGAGCCTATTTATAGTTTTTTGGAGGGTCATGACGGTAATTGCGCTATGGAATGATTTGTGCTGGTGAATGATGTCGCTCAGTTTTAATCACGCGGATCACCATTTTTACTGAAATGACAGGAGTGCCCCCTTCCCCACGGGCAGTTCGGGGGGCTCGGGCAAGGACCCCGGAGGCAGCGGCGGCCGGAGGTGGCCGGAGGTGGCCGAGGTGGTTGGCGGCGGTGGAGGCGGACGACGACGGCGAAGGCGGCGAGGGCCGCCGTGGTGCGGGCGCGCGCTGCGCGAGGGAGGCCATGCAGCCCTCACGTGTTGCGGCCGTGTTGTGTGTGGTCGTGTTGCGCGCGCTGCGCCGACGTGTCATGCGTTTGCGCTGTTCTGGCCCTCTGGCGGGTGTGCGTGCGGTTTTGCCCTCTTCTTAGATGCTTTCGGACCTTTCGGGGGAGCGCGGTTTTCTGCGTGCGGCTCGCTTGGCCGGTTCATCTTTTGTGCCCATGATCGATATACCCCTGGTTTAACTAGAAAATTTAAGGGGGAACCCTATCAATAATGATTGTCTTAGGTTTCTTGCGTTTTGCCTGCATCTAGGAGACGTGTTGTCGGTTCCTTACAAAAATGAGCTGCATTTCCCTTCAGATTCAATGGATTAAGGCCATTTCAGTCCGGTCGAGCTGCTGTTCTACTGTTCCACCTACAAAAATTATACTTAATAATTCCTTCCCTATTATTACCTAATGTGAGTCTCTTACTTTCTTTTATTTAAGATTTTCTCAACACTTTCCTACAAGAAAATAGGGGTAGCTTAATCATTAGGTTTTCTAGTTTTTTAGATGAACATATTTGAGCGGCATTTGTTCGCCTGCCCAAAAGGCCCGATCGGGCCGGCCCGGACCGGGCCTGATCGGGCCCGGGCTTTTGCAAACCGGGCCGAGCCCGGGCCCTTTCTTTATCGGGCTCGGGCCGGGCCCGGGCTTTGACCCCGGGAAGGGGCCCGAGCCGGCCCCCCGGGCCAGGCCGGGCCGGGCCGGGCCGGGCCCAGGCCGGGCCCTCTTAAGAAAAAAATTACTTAAAAAAATTAAAAAAATTAAAAAAATGAAATAAAAATTAGAATAAAAAATTTTATTAATATTGAAATTTTAAAAAACAAAATTACACTTTAAAAAAAATAGAAAAAAAAAGAAATTTATTATTTTAAATGATAATAAAAAAAATTACATTTTTATAAATTCAGATTGTCCATCTCCTCTTCAATTTCCTCGGAGCTCTCCTCCAACGCTGAAATGTGTTGCTTCCTATTCGTAGCATCCAAATAATCCTTGTAGCAGATGCATAGTTCGAGTGATTCTTCATTTAGTCGGCTCCTCCGCGTGTTCAAAATCCTGCCACTAAGAGAAAAAGCGGACTCCGAAGCTACTGTACTAGCTTGAATTGTTAGTAAATCACGGGCCATATAGGCCAAAATAGGATAGGTATTAGCTTTACTTTTCCACCACTTTAAGATATCGAAGTTTTCGATCTATTCCGTAGTCATAAAATCACGAAATTGTGTTTTCGTATACAGTCCTAATTCGTTTAAACTACTCGATGTGCGTGCTTTTTTTCTGGAAGCTAATTCTAAAATTTTATTTGTAAAAGAATCTTTTGTCCTAGGTTGTGTTATTTCTTCTCGTGGTCGTGAGCCATATAAGTTGTCGTAATAATTAAAACATTCGGTAAAAATAGAATTAAATTTAGTAGTACTAACGTCGTCAACGTCATCGAAACTTATATTTATGTCTAAGTTAACGTTAATTTCATCTATTAAATTTCTACGCCGTCTACAGCGAATAACGGGTTTAAAGCGGCGGCGCATGAAAATGCAGGAGGCATTTCTCTATAATATTTTAAAAAATTTTCTTCTATTACTTCAATTAAAGGAAGCCATCCGGAGTGTTGCTTAAAATAGTTAAGTTTTTGTGCGATATTTACAAAATTTTCAATTACTAACGAGCTAGTGGGATAATAAACACCAGATAAAAAAACAGTCGCCCTATAAAAACATTTTAATAAATCCATGTAATGAAATAGTACGTCCCAATCATTATCAGTTAAATTATGATTATTTGTCATAGTGTAATATTCCATAAGAAGTGTTTTTTGTTGAAACGCTCTTTTTAACATTTTATATGTGGAGTTCCATCTTACAGGCATATCAAATTGAGGTTTCAAATATTTGTGACCTTGTGCGATCACAAATTTTCGAAAATCTTGACTTCGCTGTTTGGTACAATAAATAAATCTAAGCATAGTACGAATTTTCTCAACATATGGTTCCATAGCTTCTAAACTATCCTGTACCACTAAGTTTAAAACGTGACACACACATCGAGTGTGAAAAAACGCACCGTTGAGCATTGGTTTTAATTCACGTTTTAACCACTCTACTGCGGTGTTGTTATTACTAGCGTTATCAAAAGAAATACTCATTATTTTATCCTTTATTTTAAATTCACGCAAACATTTAATAATTACTGAATATATAGCCTTACCCGTGTGCGGAAATTCAAAACCTTCAAAACATATTACGCGCTTATTTAAATCCCATGAAACGGGATCGATCCAATGAGCCGTTATACAAATATAAGATAACCCTACCCTAACGCTACTACTCCAAACGTCGCTCGTTAAACTCACACGTCCCTCGAAAGTTTCAAAAAATTTTATTAAATCTTGTTTTGCGTCAAAATATAATTTAAGTGCGTCGCGTCTAATAGTGGATCTACTTACCTGTTGATATTTGGGCTGAAGCCCTTCGTGTATATACTCCGTCGTCTCATCGTTGTCGTAGTGACTGAATGGCAACCCACGTCTGATGACGTTTTTCACCTGTAGGTCTCGCTGTCTTGCTTGATCGTACGTCCAAATTTGTCCTGATGCTGATATTTGTCCCTGACTGGACTCGGGAGCTTGCTTTGCAAAACAGGACTTAGCGTGTCTCGCTAGTGTTGAGTTGCCGGTAAGAGTTAGCAACTTTGAGCACAACTTGCACCGCGCCTTGAATTCGTCGCCGACTTTAACCTTGTCGAAATGCTCCCAGACGGGCGCCCTCCGATTATGCTCCACCACTTCGGCCGTGCTTTGAGTCGACGACGCCGGCGTTGAGGACGAGGATGCCATGCAGCGAGAGAGAGTAAGAGAGTAAGAGATGGAGAGAATAAGTGAGAGAGAGAGTGGAAGAGAGAGAGAGTGAGTGAGTGGAAGAGAGAGAGAGAGAGAGAGAGAGAGAGAGAGAGAGAGAGAGTGGAAGAGAGAGAGGGGGGGATCGGGTAGGAGGGGGGGGGGGATTTTATAAAAAAAAAAATTTTATTTTTTTTTAATAAAAAATGGCCTAGGGCCTAGTCTTTTGCCTAGGCCCTAGGCCAAAAAACTGCAGCCAGCAGGGCTGCTGCAGCCCTGCTGGCTGCAGTTCCAACTAGGCCTGCCCAAAAGGCCCGATCGGGCCGGCCCGGACCGGGCCTGATCGGGCCCGGGCTTTTGCAAACCGGGCCGAGCCCGGGCCCTTTCTTTATCGGGCTCGGGCCGGGCCCGGGCTTTGACCCCGGGAAGGGGCCCGAGCCGGCCCCCCGGGCCAGGCCGGGCCGGGCCGGGCCGGGCCCAGGCCGGGCCCTCTTAAGAAAAAAATTACTTAAAAAAATTAAAAAAATTAAAAAAATGAAATAAAAATTAGAATAAAAAATTTTATTAATATTGAAATTTTAAAAAACAAAATTACACTTTAAAAAAAAAAATAGAAAAAAAAGAAATTTATTATTTTAAATGATAATAAAAAAAATTACATTTTTATAAATTCAGATTGTCCATCTCCTCTTCAATTTCCTCGGAGCTCTCCTCCAACGCTGAAATGTGTTGCTTCCTATTCGTAGCATCCAAATAATCCTTGTAGCAGATGCATAGTTCGAGTGATTCTTCATTTAGTCGGCTCCTCCGCGTGTTCAAAATCCTGCCACTAAGAGAAAAAGCGGACTCCGAAGCTACTGTACTAGCTTGAATTGTTAGTAAATCACGGGTCATATAGGCCAAAATAGGATAGGTATTAGCTTTACTTTTCCACCACTTTAAGATATCGAAGTTTTCGATCTCTTCCGTAGTCATAAAATCACGAAATTGTGTTTTCGTATACAGTCCTAATTCGTTTAAACTACTCGATGTGCGTGCTTTTTTTCTGGAAGCTAATTCTAAAATTTTATTTGTAAAAGAATCTTTTGTCCTAGGTTGTGTTATTTCTTCTCGTGGTCGTGAGCCATATAAGTTGTCGTAATAATTAAAACATTCGGTAAAAATAGAATTAAATTTAGTAGTACTAACGTCGTCAACGTCATCAAAACTTATATTTATGTCTAAGTTAACGTTAATTTCATCTATTAAATTTTCTACGCCGTCTACAGCGAATAACGGGTTTAAAGCGGCGGCGCATGAAAATGCAGGAGGCATTTCTCTATAATATTTTAAAAATTTTTCTTCTATTACTTCAATTAAAGGAAGCCATCCGGAGTGTTGCTTAAAATAGTTAAGTTTTTGTGCGATATTTACAAAATTTTCAATTACTAACGAGCTAGTGGGATAATAAACACCAGATAAAAAAACAGTCGCCCTATAAAAACATTTTAATAAATCCATGTAATGAAATAGTACGTCCCAATCATTATCAGTTAAATTATGATTATTTGTCATAGTGTAATATTCCATAAGAAGTGTTTTTTTGTTGAAACGCTCTTTTTAACATTTTATATGTGGAGTTCCATCTTACAGGCATATCAAATTGAGGTTTCAAATATTTGTGACCTTGTGTGATCACAAATTTTCGAAAATCTTGACTTCGCTGTTTGGTACAATAAATAAATCTAAGCATAGTACGAATTTTCTCAACATATGGTTCCATAGCTTCTAAACTATCCTGTACCACTAAGTTTAAAACGTGACACACACATCGAGTGTGAAAAAACGCACCGTTGAGCATTGGTTTTAATTCACGTTTTAACCACTCTACTGCGGTGTTGTTATTACTAGCGTTATCAAAAGAAATACTCATTATTTTATCCTTTATTTTAAATTCACGCAAACATTTAATAATTACTGAATATATAGCCTTACCCGTGTGCGGAAATTCAAAACCTTCAAAACATATTACGCGCTTATTTAAATCCCATGAAACGGGATCGATCCAATGAGCCGTTATACAAATATAAGATAACCCTACCCTAACGCTACTACTCCAAACGTCGCTCGTTAAACTCACACGTCCCTCGAAAGTTTCAAAAAATTTTATTAAATCTTGTTTTGCGTCAAAATATAATTTAAGTGCGTCGCGTCTAATAGTGGATCTACTTACCTGTTGATATTTGGGCTGAAGCCCTTCGTGTATATACTCCGTCGTCTCATCGTTGTCGTAGTGACTGAATGGCAACCCACGTCTGATGACGTTTTTCACCTGTAGGTCTCGCTGTCTTGCTTGATCGTACGTCCAAATTTGTCCTGATGCTGATATTTGTCCCTGACTGGACTCGGGAGCTTGCTTTGCAAAACAGGACTTAGCGTGTCTCGCTAGTGTTGAGTTGCCGGTAAGAGTTAGCAACTTTGAGCACAACTTGCACCGCGCCTTGAATTCGTCGCCGACTTTAACCTTGTCGAAATGCTCCCAGACGGGCGCCCTCCGATTATGCTCCACCACTTCGGCCGTGCTTTGAGTCGACGACGCCGGCGTTGAGGACGAGGATGCCATGCAGCGAGAGAGAGTAAGAGAGTAAGAGAGGGAGAGAATAAGTGAGAGAGAGAGTGGAAGAGAGAGAGAGTGAGTGAGTGGAAGAGAGAGAGAGAGAGAGAGAGAGAGAGAGAGAGAGAGAGAGAGTGGAAGAGAGAGAGGGGGGGATCGGGTAGGAGGGGGGGGGATTTTATAAAAAAAAAATTTTATTTTTTTTTAATAAAAAATGGCCTAGGGCCTAGGCTTTTGCCTAGGACCTAGGCCAAAAAACTGCAGCCAGCAGGGCTGCTGCAGCCCTGCTGGCTGCAGTTCCAACAGCTCTAAGAGCCGTTGGATTTCCAACGGCTCTTAGAGCCGTTGGCAGCAGGACCGGGCCGGCGTGCGGGCCCGGTCCGGGCTTCGCCTGGGCCCGGGTCCGGGCCCAGGCCGGCCCGATTTTCGGGCTTTGCCCGGCCCGGCCCGGGCCGGGCATCGGGCCGGGCTAGCCCCCAAAACCAGGGCCCTGTAAGGGCCCTGAGCCCGGTCTCGGCCCGGGCCGGGCTTTTTCCGGGCCGGGCCGAAACAGGCTTTCGCCGGGCCGGGCTCGGTCCGGCCCACTGGGCCCGGGCCTTTTGTGCAGGCCTATTTGTTCGTGGCTTTTATAGGTTAAATTGTTGAATGATTAAGGTTAATTTTATTTCATTTATTTCTATATTGAAATGAGCAGCAGAGCAGAAATTATAGACATAGCTAAATTATATCCTCGGCTCGGCGATTGTTAACCGCAACTCGTTATTGGCTAGTCGCATCCCAAAATTTCCTAATTTTACGCGTCTTTTCGAAATACGACTTGTGTATGCAATTTCAGGAAAAGTGTTCATCACGAAAGTTGTAGATTTCGACGAGATCTACAACTTTCGTGTTGAACACTTTTCCTGAAATTGCATGGACAAGGCGTATTTTTGAAATGCTCCAAACCCGGTCATATTTGTTGAGGTATATTTATATTTGTGTTAATGGACTACTTAACGGGTCGGTTAGGATCCGATAGGCATCCAAACCCGTAGTCGGGGATTTAGGGTTTCACCTATAAATACCCTGCTGGGGGCGACGGGTAGGCCATTCCAAACTAGATGGTCACGCGGATGCTTCGAGCGCTCTAACATTCTCGAATTTTGTCGAAGCCCCGCTCCGTCTCCCGTGACCGATCCCCGCTTCCGCACGCGTTTCTGGATCGTCGCAGCCGCCGTTCCCGTAGAAGAAGATCGCGCTTCTCTGTTGGAGCCGATCGGAAAGGTCGTCGGCTTCATTGCTGTTGTAGATCTGGATCGGATCGCAAAAGGATTGCTTCCGCCAGCTCTAGTTCTCACGATATCGCCGCTAGACGATCGCGAAGGAGGTGCTGTCGATCGCTGATTGTCGAGAGGAAATCGAGTCGCTGCTTTCGTCGATCGAAAAAAAAATCAGATCTCGCGCCGCTGCTGTTCGCGAGTTTCTCGGTCGCTCCTTGATCGCTGTTATCGATTGGGAAAAAGGGGGGAAACCACTGCCACCGCCACTCCCCCTTTCGCGAGTTCGGAGGCATCGACAGATTTAGGATCGTCGTTTTTCGTCCTCGTCGCAGCCTGGTTTTGCGATTCCGACGAGGTGCGTCGCTCTTTGATCCACCGCCGCAGTCCAGTTCGACAGATCTGTGCTTAGATCATTTCCGCTCCTGGGCGATTCTTCCGTTTTTTTTTTCTTTTGGCTGCCTGTTAGTGCTCGGTTGATGGATTTCGGCTAGAATCAAAGCCAATCCCTGCAGCTTATCTGAGTGGAAATTCTCTTCAATTTTGATTCTTCTCCCGTGCTGATCGGAAGAAAGGCATATTGTTTGAGGCTCCTCCGAGATCAACCCATTCTGGATCTGACAATTATTACAAGCTTTGACTGAAAGTTTTGACACAGCCTCCATTGCTGCACTCTAAAAGCTTGTCTCATCAAATCTTGGAAGGATCTCCACCATTGAATCTCACTTCATCATTGAGATTTAGTCTTTGGCATTTTGTGCTCAGCCGGAGAGGAAGAGCAAAACAATTTTTCTGGATTGGATCCGAAGACCGTCATCGTCTCGCTCAGGTGATTTCTTTCCTTGCTTTACTGCTTCTATTCTAGGTTGCTAGTGGCGCTCCAAGTCATTTAGTAGGAACCCACAATGTCGAAACCAAGCAATCTCACGTCACCCGTGCCGATGATCAAGCTGGAGAAATTCTCCAACGCTGAGTACAGTGCCTGGAAGAGGAACACGCAGTTCGGAATGAAGTACCTGAACATCTTCTACACAGTGCAGACTGTCTTTGAAGAATTCAAAGGAAGCGAAGATGAAGATCAATGGGTCAACGACGAGTACTTCTGCAGAGACTACATCCTGAATTGCCTCTCCAACAGGCTTACAGAGACGTACGACAAGATTCAAAGGGCCAAGAAGATCTGGGAAGCTTTAGAGGAGCAATTCAAGGAGGAGGAGAATATGTCCAAGACGCACCTAGTGGACAAGTTTATGGCATTCACCTTCACTGAGGAAAGGAAAATCCTGCCACAGGTTGCTGAGTTCGAAAATCTGGTGGACAAGCTCAACAGTGAGAACATCCCTCTGCCAGATGGATTTGTTGCAGGGGCGATCATTTTCAAATTGCCCTCGGCCTGGTATTCCTTCAAGACTGAGATGTACCGGAAGAAGACGCAGGTGAGTCTTAAAGACCTCAAGCGCTTCATCTGCATTGAGGATGAGAACCGAACTAGGCACGCTATAGAGACGATCAGCAAGCAGTCCTCTACTGCTAACATGATCACGCATCCTAAGCAGAAGCCTAAGCCTGGAAAGAATCGCCTACCGACCAGTGCACCCGCAGTTGCTGCCACTAGCAAACAAATAAAGAAGAAATTCAAAGGCAAGTGCTACAACTGCAATAAGTGGGGTCACTGCGCTTCTGAGTGCCGTCAGCCCAAACGGGCGAATCCAGCACACCAAGGACTGATAATCAAGCCAACATGGTTTTATCAGACTGCGCCCACCGACTTTGTTGCCATGGTCGGTAACGGGACGACCAATTCAGAGTGGTGGCTCGATTTAGGTGCTACCTGCCACGTCTGCCACAATCCAAAGCTTTTGGAGGATGCAAAAGAGGTGGAAGAGACTGTCACTGTTGCAAATGGAGCTGTAGCTAACGTGCTGAAGGTCGGTAATGCTACCTTGACTCTCTCCTCAGGTAAGACTCTTACTTTGGAAAATGTTAAATTATACCGACATTAGCTGCTAATTTAATTTCTATTAGCCTGTTGTGCGATGCGGGTATGTCTTTTAACATTAGTGGTGATCGGGTAACTATAATGGTTCACTCACATTACTTTGGTTGCGCATATGTCGTTAACGGGATGTATAGGCTGAGTCTAGCACACGAGGTAGTAAATCAGGTTAATTCTAATCTGATAGATCCTAAGACTTTACATGCAAGACTAGGACACGTCAATTATAGAAAACTTCTCCTGCTATCTAGAACTCACAACATACCCCTCGACACAAAAATCAAATTTGACAAATATGAAATTTGTGCTCAAACTAAGATAACTAGAACATCTTTTAGTCATGTTTCTAGGAGCACACAATTGCTAGAGTTAATACATTCTGATATTTGTGACTACAAAAGTTTTGTCACTCGAGGCGGTCGGAAGTATCTGATAACATTTATCGACGACTACTCTAGATTCAGTCACATTTACCTTCTTAAAACCAAAGATGAAGCATTTGAAAAATTCCGTATTTTCAAAAATAGGGTTGAAAAATCAACTTGACATGAAAATAAAAAGGCTAAGAAGTGATAGAGGAGGAGAATACGTCTCGGGGGAGTTCAGAGACTTCCTTGCCAGCAATGGCATAATCCCTGAAACCACCGCTCCATATTCCCCACAATCCAACGACATCGCTGAAAGGAAAAAACAGAACTTTAACAGGAATGTTGAACTCTATGTTGCTGACTGCTGGCATGCCTGCGGCCTATTGGGGTGAAGCTATCCTCACGTCAAATCACATTCTTAATAAAGTTCCTCATGCAAAGTTGACTAAGACACCCTACGAGCTTTGGTTTAAGAGGCCTCCTAGATTTGACAATCTTAAGACCTGGGGCTGTATCGCTTATATTAGGATACCAGACTCTAGAAGAGCAAAGATTGGACCCAGGACTAATACCTGCGTCTACCTAGGATGTGCAGATGATAGTGCTGCAGACAGGTTTCTGGATCTCTCAACTAATACTATAATAGAATCAAGAGACGTTGTCTTCTTTGAGGATAAGTTCCTTAAGGACAAGAACCTGACACTGTCAGGTCTGCCAGTCACTAGTACTGAGCCTTTAGTTGAGCCAAGAAAACGTAACTCTGACACTGAGCCTGTAGACACGAGTGGTTTAGATACCAGATGTAACGGCCCGGCCTTACCGTCCGTGGCGCTTAAAGCCCACTAGGAGTAGCACGGCACCGTCACCGGGCTGCAGCCCAAGCACCCCAAAGCCTCTCCGCGCCTGTTTCTCAGCAGCGGTGCATTGTTGAGGCCAGGTCTCGAACCCGCAACCCCCTTGATAAGAGAGCTTTCTTACACTCCCTCATCACCAACTGAGCTGCAGCTCAGTTGGTGATGAGGGAGTGTAAGAAAGCTCTCTTATCAAGGGGGTTGCGGGTTCGAGACCTGGCCTCAACAATGCACCGCTGCTGAGAAACAGGCGCGGAGAGGCTTTGGGGTGCTTGGGCTGCAGCCCGGTGACGGTGCCGTGCTACTCCTAGTGGGCTTTAAGCGCCACGGACGGTAAGGCCGGGCCGTTACAAAAAAAGTGCACTTTTTTTTGTAACGGCCCGGCCTTACCGTCCGTGGCGCTTAAAGCCCACTAGGAGTAGCACGGCACCGTCACCGGGCTGCAGCCCAAGCACCCCAAAGCCTCTCCGCGCCTGTTTCTCAGCAGCGGTGCATTGTTGAGGCCAGGTCTCAAACCCGCAACCCCCTTGATAAGAGAGCTTTCTTACACTCCCTCATCACCAACTGAGCTGCAAATTGTAACACCTCCCCTGTAATGGACGTATAATATGGGTCCGGCCGGGGCCCCACAACATACGAACGCCACAGCTTTAGTATTAAAAGTTGATATAGCTACTCAAACTCAAAACACTTGCACAACACAGCGGAAAACCAAGCACAACTAGAAGTTATCCACTAACCCAAAAGAGTAAACAAATAGCCTTAAGGCCTTACATCAAATGTCCAAAAGGTAAACAGTACAATCAAACATGAATGTGCTCAGCACTCCTATTCTACCCTCGGCATGCAAGCCGGACAAAATAGTCTCAAACATACATCATCAAAAAGTAGTGCTACAAAAGAGAAAACACTTCATGGGCTTAGGCCTTTTGGCCGGCGTGCTAGCTCCTGCGTGCGATCCTTGCCCTGTAAAAATTATTAGTAACGTGGGTCAGCAAAGGCTGACCTCAAACTGTGTAACAACACATCTCCTCCCGGCCGCCCCTAACGGACCCCGGGGAACCCTCCAACCTGCAAGTCAGCACTTCATATGCAATATAAATTTCTATAAATAGAAAAACATTAAAACAGGCTTGGATGTCTCAATCAACAAACATGTTCTCTACTGGTTGAGCATATAAAGGAATGGCCTACTATGCAACATGAATGCAACACCCGGGCTTCACCCAAGGTACCCTACATCGTATGCATCTAGCACAACATCACATCAGTTGGGTACTCACATTTCCCCAATTGGCATAAAGCCTCAA
The DNA here is from genome assembly GCA_039583875.1 of Platanthera guangdongensis. Lineage (NCBI taxonomy): Eukaryota > Viridiplantae > Streptophyta > Magnoliopsida > Asparagales > Orchidaceae > Platanthera > Platanthera guangdongensis. Next base: position 29,743,777 of record CM077158.1, read on the forward strand.
ACATTGAGGGAGACACAACTCCCTCACACGGCGCACAGGCCGCCACATGGAATTCTTGCCAAGGCCCCACCCGCTCGTGGGCTTAGCCCCGGGCTTGCCTGCAAGCTCTGACGTCTCATGTCAGGATTCCAACAACCACAGACTGACCGATTCTAAGAAGCCTTGCTGGACCCCACCCGCTCATGGCCTCTTTGCCCGGGCTTGCCCCAAGCTTGACATTCTCGTCAGTCTCACAGAAGGGGACTAGTCTCGCCGGGACACCCTCCACACATGACGCACATGTCACGGGACAGCCAGCCGACCACGGAGACATAGCCACGCCTTGGCACAACACAACCAAGACTAAACACATCGCAATCCCTCTTTGTACCGCAGCGTTCCCGCGCACCAAGGAAAACATCTCCAACTCGTGCGGAGCTAACCTTGTCCACCAAGGAAACCATCTCCATTCTCATACGGAGCTAACCTTGTCAAGGAAACCATCTACCACCACGAGGAGCTAACCTTGTCCGGGTTCGACTACATGTACTCTTTTCAAGCAAACGGGACAATCACCACCACAACACAAACGACATCTTGCCGCAACGGAAATCTCTACGAATCCCTAGTTCGTATGCAACATCACCGAGTCGGACTAACGGTCGCGACTACGGCTTCACCCACCATGCCTAATCCACTAGCGAAGCGGATCTCTAATGCAAAGATATGCCGGGGACGGACTCAATCGACCCGGAAGTTCCTCTTGAAACTTGGCAAGCCAAAACCCCTCTCATTTGAGAGTTTGGTGCCCAAAAATTAGAGAAAAGAAAACTAGATGATGCTAAAACGTGCATCCTAAAGACCGAGAGGAGAGATGTCGTTACCTTCCGACTCCTCTTCCTTGCCATGACAAACTAGCCGGATGGAAAACTTCGCAACGCCCCAAGCTTCACGGATCCGGACTCGGCTCGCGATTCGGAGCTCCGAAACCCTTCCTACAGCCCAAGAGTTCTTCTTCTTCCTCCTTGCTCTAGGTTTTCTCAAGATCTTAGAAAGAGAGGACTTGGAAAAAGTGAGGATCTGCAACCCTAACTTCGGACTTAAATCCCCAGGAGATGGCCTGAACCGTTAGATCCCAAAACCAGAAAAAGAATGGCTGCGATTCGCCTGGAAAACAGAAGACCTGGGCCGAACACGGCCTGGCACACGCCCGTGTCCAGGGCCGTGTGCCTCATTCGCCGTCTCAAATCGACGCGCCTGGAATCAGACACGGGCATTCGACACGCCCGTGTTCAATCCGACACGCCCGTGTCCCCAGCGACACGGCCGTGTGGTCTGCCGTGTGTCTCCAACGACATGGCCCCAACACCAACCCGAGAGGTGACACGGCCTGGGACACGCCCGTGTCCCAAGCCGTGTGCCAAGTCTCGACACCCGTCGACAGGCTTTGTGTCGACACCGCGGAAAAACATCGAGCGAAGATCGTCGACCAAGCGGGACACGCCCTGTGACACGCCCGTGTCACAGGCCGTGTGCCCTAGTCTCGACACATTATCGAGCGAAAGTGTCGACACTTGGGCCGAGTGTCGACACGGCCTCGACACGCCCTGCGACACGCCCGTGTCGCAGGCCGTGTGCCCCACTCTCGACACTCTGTCGAGCACAAAGTGTCGACACTTGGGCCGAGTGTCGACACGGCCTCGACACGCCCTGCGACACGCCCGTGTCGCAGGCCGTGTGCCTCACTCTCGACACTTTGTCGAGCGAAAGTGTCAACACTTGGACCGAGTGTCGACACGGCCTCGACACGCCCTGCGACACGCCCGTGTCGCAGGCCGTGTGCCTCCTTCCAGAAATCCAAAAATTTTCCAGAACTGCAGACTGACCCTGAAGCAAAAACTGGGGTGTTACAACTCTCCCCCACTTAACAGAATTTTGTCTCGAAATTTTCAAAACGAAAGGGTACAAAACTTAAATTGTACCTGACAAAAATAGTTCTGGATAGTCTTCTAGCATGGCCGGTTCTCGCTCCCACGAGAACTCCTCACGACCGCAGTTGTCCCAACGAACTTTCACGAGCTTGACTTCTTTATTCCGCAACTGCCGAGTCTCCGAATCTTCTATAGCGATTGGAAGGACTCGCGTCCTCAAGTCTTCGTCAATCGGCACCGATGCCGGCTCCATCACCACGCTAGCCTCCACCAAGGCTTTCCTCAACACGGAGACGTGGAAGACGTCATGTAATCCACTCAAATCTGCGGACAATGTCAGACGATAGGCTGCTTCTCCTACCCGCTCAACAATTTCAAAAGGCCCCAAAAACCTCGGACTCAACTTCTTGAGTCGGCGAATCCGCGAGACGCCTTTGAACGGCTTGACCTTCAGATAAACCCAATCACCAACTGCAAATTCTAACTTCCGGTGACGAGCATTAAAATATTTCGCTTGCCTGTCTTGTGCCACCTTCATACGCTATTGGATGGTCTGTACCATCTCACAAGCGTCAACTACCGCATCCTTTCCCAAAAGTTTGGTGTCTCCCGCCTCTGCCCAAGACATTGGCGTTCGACACCGCCTCCCGTACAAAGCTTCGTAAGGCGCCATCTTTATACTAGCTTGAAAACTGTTGTTGTACGCAAATTCTACCATGAAGAGGTGATCCTCCCACCTCTTGCCAAAATCAAGAACGCACATCCTCAACATGTCCTCCATAGTACGGTTCGTTCTCTCCGTTTTGCCCATCAGTTTGAGGATGGAACGCCGTACTAAACCTTAGCTTCGTGCCCAAGCTTTTCTGTACCAACCTCCAGTCCTTGGACGTAAACCGTCCATCTCGATCACTGACTATGCTCTTAGGAATTCCGTGCAGTCGCACAATGTTGCGAACATACAACTCCACCAGCTTCTCCACGCTGTCCTCTTTCCGATTTGGATGAAGTGAGCCACCTTGGTTAGGCGATCCACGATCACCCAAATAGCATCATTCCCATGCTGCGATCTAGGAAACCCATGCACGAAGTCCATGGAGATGTCCTCAAATTTCCATTCAGGAATTGGAAGGGGCTTCAGGAGCCCGCCCGGTTTCTGACATTCGGCCTTCACCAAGGCACATGTTTGGCAACGACTCACATACAAAGCTACATCTCGCTTCAACCCGGCCACCAAAAGGATTTCTTCATATCCAAGTACATCTTTGTACTGCCCGGGTGAATGGAGTACTTTGAGAAGTGAGCCTCAAACATCAACTCCTCACGGAGATTGCCAAACTGCGGTACACAAACCCGTCCATCCTTTCTCAAGATTCCCCCGATCATCTCCTAGGTGCTGCTCTCACCCGTTTGAGCCTCCAACACAAAAGGTTGAAACTCCACATCTAATCGAGTCGCTTCCCGAATACGATCGGACAAGTCGTTTTGCACTTCAATCCAGTTCAACCGAGCCACACTAGACTCGCCTCTCGCAACACATTCCAATCCAAGGGACTCCCATTCCCGAACCAACCGCTCATCATGAGCTTCGATCCAATTTCCTTGCCCCGAGTACTTTCTACTCAGCGCATCCGCCACCACATTGGCTTTACCCGGCGTATACTGGATCGCCACTTCGTAGTCTCCAAGAAACTCAACCCATCTGCGTTGCCGCATATTCAAGTCCTTTTGATCCAAGAGATACGTCAGGCTTTTATGGTCCGTGAAGATCTCCACTCTTGCGCCATAAACATAATGCCGCCAAATTTTCAGCGCGAAGATTACCGCCGCCAACTCCAAGTCATGGACGGGGTAATTCCTCTCATGAGGTTTTAGCTGTCTAGACCCAAAAGCTATCACCTTGCCATGCTGCACTAACACGCAACCCAAACCGCATCCCGATGCGTCACTGAAAATTTGAAATCCATCGGTCCCTTGCGGTAAACTCAAGATCGGAGCCATCATAAGCCTCTCCTTTAGGGCCTCAAATGCTTGACCGCACTCTTGGGTCCACACAAATTTATGGTCTTTGCGAGTGAGAGAGGTGAGGGGTAGAGCTATCTTCGAGAAATTCTCCACGAATCTCCTATAATACCCGGCTAGTCCAAGAAAACTTCGGACTTCCGCCACGGTCCTTAACACCGGCCAATCTCTGATGGCCTCCACCTTCGCTGGATCCACTGCCACCCCATCACCACTAATCACGTGACCCAAAAATGCCACCTTCTCCAACCAAAACTCGCATTTGGAGAATTTTGTATACAACTCATTCTCCCTCAACACTTGCAACACTATTCTCAAGTGGGTCTCATGCTCCACTTCCGATTTGGAATACACCAAAATGTCATCAATGAAAACAACCACAAAAGAATCCAAGTATTCCCGGAATACCCGATTCATCAGATCCATGAACACCGATGGTGCGTTCGTCAGCCCGAACGGCATCACCGTAAACTCAAAGTGCCCATACCTTGTACCAAAGGCAGTTTTGGGTATGTCCTCATCCCGAATTCGTAGCTGATAGTATCCTGACTTCAAGTCCAACTTCGAATATACCACTGACCCCACCAATTGGTCAAACAGGTCGTCTATCCGAGGGATCGGATACCTATTCTTGACGGTCAACTTATTAAGCTCTCGGTAGTATATGCACAGGCGCATGCTACCGTCTTTCTTCTTAACAAACAACACTGGTGCGCTCCACGGTGAAGAACTGGGTCTAATATACCCTTGCTCCAACAGTTCCTGTAACTGAACCTTAAGTTCCGCTAACTCCTTTGGTGCCATCCTAAATGGAGGACGTGACACCGGTCTAGCCTCCGACACTAACTCGATCGAGAAGTCGATTTCCCGCCGAGGAGGCGCTCCAGGAAGTTCATCCGGAAACACATCCTTGAACTCTGCCACCACAGGCACTTCCTCAATAGACAGTTGGGAGAGACGAACCTCCAGTAACGCTACAAGCGCTACACCACCCTGGTTAACCGCCCGCACCAACTGCATGGCCGATATCAGGGAACAGGCCACTCCACCAAGGCCCTCAAACTTGACTTTTGCTTGCCCTTTACTCCTTAAGGTCACCACCTTAGAAAGGCAATCAATACTGGCGCGCTGCTCTGCAAGCCAGTCCATGCCCAAAATGACATCGAACTCCACTAATGGTAACACTGCCGCTTCCAGAGCGAAGACAACTCCGTCAAGCTCCCAACAAATGCGCCCTTTAGCCCCGGTGGTCATAGATGACCCATTGGGCATGCGCACTTTCAGCTCTGCTCCCGACGAGAAAGACTCAACTCCTAATCTCCGGATGAAGCTCTCCGCAAGAAAGGAGTGCGATGCTCCCGTATCAAACAATACCCTAGCGGGGTATCCGGAAACTAACACGAAGCCTACAACATAGACATTACACAAAAGTCTAAAAGGATGAAGCACAAAGTTTAAACTCAAATTCTCTTCATACCTGTCACCACATCAGTTTGGCGGATCGCTTCTTGTTGTCTAAGGTTGTAAGCCCTTGGTTGCACTGGTTGGAACCGAGAAGCGCTCGACTCCGCCATCTTTCCTTTTTCTGCAGCACTGGGGCCCGAGCGCACAGACTGCTCCTGCTTTGACTCTTGCCCCGCTCCCCCTTGCTGACAAGTACGGGCTATGTGCCCAACCTTCCCGCAGTTGTAGCACGTCGGCGGTCCCCTAGAGTGGGAACCCCCAGGCGTCCAATTGCTCCTCTCACCAGATCTGGGAGTGTGAGGCTTCTTCCTCCACCTACTCCCATCAGATTTTCCTTGAGATTGGGAAGGCTTCCCTTCCCCGCTCTTGGGAGTAAAACCCTTACGGCGCTGGGTTCGCTCCAGATCATTCTCCAAACTCCTGGCGGCTTCAACTAGCTCATTAAATCCCGCCCTCTTCATGGAGATGAGGGGTTGTCTCAGATTTTCCCTCAACCCTTGGTAGAAGAGGTTATCCCTCTCTACATCATCCGCCATTGTCGTTCCCGCATAACGACCCAAACGGGTGAACTCTTGCACGTACTCATCCACTGTCTTGTCTCGCTGCATTAGATGCAGAAAACTGCCTCTGTAGGGCCAACCGAGTTGAAACTGGGATATACCTCTTAAGAAAAGCGTCCCCGAACTCTTCCACTGACGGGGTGCGTCCCGGAAACTGGCGGCCGCTATGGCTCACCCACCACAACTTGGCGTCTCCTTCCAACATGAACGCCGCATACTCAGCTTTCTTTTCCTCTGGCGTCTCTGCCGCCCTTAACAGTTCTTGAATGCGAACCCACCAGTCCTCCGCATCCGTTGGCGTTCCAACACCCTTGAAAGACGGGGGATGGAAACTCAGGAAATACTTCATGTGTCGGTCTCCATGTCCGACAACTACCCTCTCCGCCAAAGGCTCCACTCGCCTGGCTTCTGCTCCTGGCACGGCCGTTGCCGTATCTGGTGTGGCAGGGCTGCCACCTGAGCTGCTGCTGCAGCTTGAGCTGCCACCATCACTTTTGCAAGCATGCGGCAGAAGTCGGCCGGGTCTACACCCGTGCCCACAAGACCTGGAGCAGTAGCACTGCTCGCTGAGAGATCATCCCTTGCTCTTGAAGTGCCCGCCTCGTTGCTTGCACTCTTCAGGAAGACAAGAGATAAGGGATTAGTCTCCAATCTCAAGACTAAAACATAAGGACACTCATGGTCCAGCGTTACTCTTATGTGGATAACTTCTCTACGCACTGACCTTGAATCAAACCTGGCTCTGATACCAAATTGTAACACCTCCCCTGTAATGGACGTATAATATGGGTCCGGTCGGGGCCCCACAACATACGAACGCCACAGCTTTAGTATTAAAAGTTGATATAACTACCCAAACTCAAAACACTTGCACAACACAGCGGAAAACCAAGCACAACTAGAAGTTATCCACTAACCCAAAAGAGTAAACAAATGGCCTTAAGGCCTTACATCAAATGTCCAAAAGGTAAACAGTACAATCAAACATGAATGTGCTCAGCACTCCTATTCTACCTCGGCATGCAAGCCGGACAAAATAGTCTCAAACATACATCATCAAAAAGTAGTGCTACAAAAGAGAAAACACTTCATGGGCTTAGGCCTTTTTGGCCGGCGTGCTAGCTCCTGCGTGCGATCCTTGCCCTGTAAAAATTATTAGTAACGTGGGTCAGCAAAGGCTGACCTCAAACTGTGTAACAACACATCTCCTCCCGGCCGCCCCTAACGGACCCCGGGGAACCCTCCAACCTGCAAGTCAGCACTTCATATGCAATATAAATTTCTATAAATAGAAAAACATTAAAACAGGCTTGGATGTCTCAATCAACAAACATGTTCTCTACTGGTTGAGCATATAAAGGAAGGGCCTACTATGCAACATGAATGCAACACCCGGGCTTCACCCAAGGTACCCTACATCGTATGCATCTAGCACAACATCACATCAGTTGGGTACTCACATTTCCACAATTGGCATAAAGCCTCAAACATTGAGGGAGACACAACTCCCTCACACGGCGCACAGGCCGCCACATGGAATTCTTGCCAAGGCCCCACCCGCTCGTGGGCTTAGCCCCGGGCTTGCCTGCAAGCTCTGACGTCTCATGTCAGGATTCCAACAACCACAGACTGACCGATTCTAAGAAGCCTTGCTGGACCCCACCCGCTCATGGCCTCTTTCCCGGGCTTGCCCCAAGCTTGGCATTCTCGTCAGTCTCACAGAAGGGGACTAGTCTCGCCGGGACACCCTCCACACATGACGCACATGTCACGGGACAGCCAGCCGACCACGGAGACATAGCCACGCCTTGGCACAACACAACCAAGACTAAACACATCGCAATCCCTCTTTGTACCGCAGCGTTCCCGCGCACCAAGGAAAACATCTCCAACTCGTGCGGAGCTAACCTTGTCCACCAAGGAAACCATCTCCATTCTCATACGGAGCTAACCTTGTCAAGGAAACCATCTACCACCACGAGGAGCTAACCTTGTCCGGGTTCGACTACATGTACTCTTTTCAAGCAAACGGGACAATCACCACCACAACACAAACGACATCTTGCCGCAACGGAAATCTCTACAAATCCCTAGTTCGTATGCAACATCACCGAGTCGGACTAACGGTCGCGACTACGGCTTCACCCACCATGCCTAATCCACTAGCGAAGCGGATCTCTAATGCAAAGATATGCCGGGGACGGACTCAATCGACCCGGAAGTTCCTCTTGAAACTTGGCAAGCCAAAACCCCTCTCATTTGAGAGTTTGGTGCCCAAAAATTAGAGAAAAGAAAACTAGATGATGCTAAAACGTGCATCCTAAAGACCGAGAGGAGAGATGTCGTTACCTTCCGACTCCTCTTCCTTGCCATGACAAACTAGCCGGATGGAAAACTTCGCAACGCCCAAGCTTCACGGATCCGGACTCGGCTCGCGATTCGGAGCTCCGAAACCCTTCCTACAGCCCAAGAGTTCTTCTTCTTCCTCCTTGCTCTAGGTTTTCTCAAGATCTTAGAAAGAGAGGACTTGGAAAAAGTGAGGATCTGCAACCCTAACTTCGGACTTAAATCCCCAGGAGATGGCATGAACCGTTAGATCCCAAAACCAGAAAAAGAATGGTTGCGATTCGCCTGGAAAACAGAAGACCTGGGCCGAACACGGCCTGGCACACGCCCGTGTCCAGGGCCGTGTGCCTCATTCGCCGTCTCAAATCGACGCGCCTGGAATCAGACACGGGCATTCGACACGCCCGTGTTCAATCTGACACGCCCGTGTCCCCAGCGACACGGCCGTGTGGCCTGCCGTGTGTCTCCAACGACACGGCCCCAACACCAACCCGAGAGGTGACACGGCCTGGGACACGCCCGTGTCCCAAGCCGTGTGCCAAGTCTCGACACCCGTCGACAGGCTTTGTGTCGACACCGCGGTTTTGGCACTTCCCCCTCGAAAAAAAACGTCGAGCGAAGATCGTCGACCAGGCGGGACAACGCCCTGTGACACGCCCGTGTCACAGGCCGTGTGCCCTAGTCTCGACACATTGTCGAGCGAAAGTGTCGACACTTGGGCCGAGTGTCGACACGGCCTCGACACGCCCTGCGACACGCCCGTGTCGCAGGCCGTGTGCCCCACTCTCGACACTCTGTCGAGCACAAAGTGTCGACACTTGGGCCGAGTGTCGACACGGCCTCGACACGCCCTGCGACACGCCCGTGTCGCAGGCCGTGTGCTGTGCTCGTGCCTCACTCTCGACACTTTGTCGAGCGAAAGTGTCAACACTTGGACCGAGTGTCGACACGGCCTCGACACGCCCTGCGACACGCCCGTGTCGCAGGCCATGTGCCTCCTTCCAGAAATCCAAAAATTTTTCCAGAACTGCAGACTGACCCTGAAGCAAAAACTGGGGTGTTACACCAGAAGGCTATCTAGTAGAGAGAAAATGCCTAAAAGCTTCGGTACAGACGTTGTGACTTACCAAGTTGAAGCTGATCCTCCACTTAATATTTCGATGCGATCTAGAGACTCTCTCAGGTGTTTTTCCATAGACGAAGAGATGAACTCTCCCATGCAGAACAACACATGGACTTTGGTCGACTTGCCCAAAGGGCTAAAACCATTGGTAAATTTGGGGAGGAAGAAGCTTAATAATGAGTGTGAGAAAAATACAAAGCACGTCTAGGGCCAAAGCTTCACTCATGTGGTGTAGACTACTTTGATATATACTCACATGTATATCACAATGCGACATTAGATTCGAGCTCTATACAGCATCTATTAACACTACACTGTTCATCAGATGGATGCAAGACTGTATTTTTAATGGTATCTGACTGAGGAGATCTACAGGCACCAGCCTGAAGGGTTCGTAATAGAAGGTCTATAAAATAAGGTCTGGAAGTTGATTAAGTCACTATACGATTGAAACAAGCACCTAAAATGTGTCATGAAAAATTTGACACCTGTGTAAAAGGCTTGGGTTTCAAATCTAGTCTATCAGATAAATGTCTGTACGTAAGAACAAGTGCAAATAAAGTAGTCATCATATGCTTGTACGTTGATGACATGCTAATTCTGGGCACTGATCAGTCTGAGGTGAAAGACGTGAAAGTTGCCTTGACGGCACAATTTAGTATGAAAGACCTAGGTGAGGTGAAAAACCATCCTAGGAATGGAAGTGAACTTCACAAAAAAGGGTATTGCCCTGAGTCAGAGTCACTACATTAGGAATCTACTAGAAAAGTGGGGTTACGATAAGAGCAAAAGGCTGAGACTCCATACGATTATAACAGTAGACTGAAACCGAATGAAGGTTCAACTATCAAACAGTTGGATTATTCCAAACTCATAGGAAGTCTCATGTACGGTACTACCTGCACTAGACCTGACATATCCTTTACGGTCGGCATGTTAAGTAGATTCACCATTAACCCTGGGAAGGACCACTGGGACGCCTTAAACAGGCTAATGAGATACCTAAAGTATACTGAGAAGTATGTTTTATGTTACAGTTGGCATCCTCCAGTGCTTGAAGGGTACTCCAACGCATTTTGGTGCTCGGAAATAGCTGATTGTCGATCCACTAGTGGTTTTGTGTTTACACTAAGAGGAGCTGCAGTAGATTGGAAGTCTAAGAGGCAAACGTGCATTGTACTATCCTCTATGGAATCGGAACTCTATGCTCTCGCTTCAGCTGGAGAAAAAGCAGAGTGGATAAGAGATCTGATATTGGACATTCCAATGACGAGTCTGAAAATGCACTCTATTTTGATTTATTGTGACAATCAGGCCACAAAGACCATTGCTGCAAATACGTTGTTCAATGGCAAGCGAAGGCAACTTAGGATGAAACAGGCCTGGTTGACCTATCTCACCAGTTAGGGGATAATCTCGCTATTGGACGTGAGATCAAAAGATAATGTAGCAGATGTCCTTACTAAGGGCTTATGTAAGGTTCTCACATCTAAAACATCGGGGAGATGAGATTAACGTCCATTTAGGAGGACTTAATACCTAGCTTATGTTTAAATTTAAGAACTGTTGTCTGCTTACTTCAAGCATCTACGTTGAGCACACTAAAGTATTTCAGATGTTATCTAATGAAAGCTAGAGGTGAGATAGTTGCCAGTCATTCCAAACTTGATGACTTACGTAACTATTCTTTGTCAAAGGCTGAATTGGTATCATTCCAAAAAGGAGTACTGAGGTTGCTGATATGTGTTCTGATATTATGATTATTAGTTATATCATTCCAAACTTGATGATATAATAGTCACAGCTTGTTGTATCATTCCAAACTTGATGATATATCATAATTGTGGAACATTAATAATAATCTTAATAATTGAAGGAACATGGTTTGATTCTATGAAATCAATTAATCTAATTTTGTGTAAATTAGATAGAGATGCTGTTTTGGGATTCTTTCCTCTCAGTTAAAGTATTAAGTTCACCCGCCGTTAGAACTAATCACTTTATTTCTGCAAATGTTTGAATTCATAGAGTTTTGTCTCATGACATTCTTGTTGTAATTGTTTGCAGAAAAAGTGGAGATTGGAGGAGAGACAGTTGATTTTGACTCAGATGATGAATCTGCTTTTCGCTTAGATCAATTATCGGTTTGAGCTTTCCAGTTTATTGTTTTATTTCATGTTTGAAACATTTAGTTTTAGTTTAGTATTTTGTTATCTAAAACTCATATTTATATTTCTGAAAAAACTTTTTTTTGTTTGGTCATTATTAACTATTAGATAAATAGTCATTTTCTTATGCTAACACTTATATACAATATAAGAGGAGATTGTTGAGGTATATTTATATTTGTGTTAATGGGCTACTTAACGGGTCGGTTAGGATCTGATAGGCATCCAAACCCGTAGTCGGGGATTTAGGGTTTCGCCTATAAATATCATGCTGGGGGCAACGGGTAGGTCATTCCAAACTAGATGGTCACGCGGATGCTTCGAGCGCTCTAACAATATTTACAAAGTACGTATTGTACATGCATTTTTAGGAAAAGTGATCAACACGAAAGTTGCAGATCTCGACGAGATCTTCAACTTTTGTGCAAAGCACATTTCCTAAAATTGCATGTACAAGGCGTAATTCGAAAAGGTGTGAAACGTTATTAGATTTTGTGGTGCGACAAGCCAATAACGGATTGCGGTTAACAATCTACTCGAAATACCTCCTAGAGAGATCCTCATGAGGAAAACTTTTTGGGTCAGTAGTCTGACCATGACTCCATGAGCATGGTCTGAAGAGCCAATGAGAAGCCCCAAAATGTGCGGGCCCCGCCCAAAAGTGTATGGCACTAGCCATAAATGCGCATGCCCCACCTACTTTCCGGGCTTCTCATTGGTGCAGGACCATGAACATTATCAGACTCCTGACCTAACTATTACTCCCTCAACGGCTACTCCATCACAGCTGCCTCCCTTATGTTCTGCTCGGAAAGGAGGAACCAGAGGGCTGCGATATTATATTCTAGATTATGCAACAGACTCCAAGAAGAATTCCCACATTGTCCGATCAGACATTGAAGGGAGTGACACACCATCGATTCAAGCTTTCAGGTTTGATCTTTTTTCCTTTGCCTGTTCGCGGTGGTGCAGCTCCGCTCCTTCCAGTTTATTTTGATCCTCTTCTCCTCTTTAGTCTGTTCAAGCTAGGTTTCTCTTTGGGCATTCTGCTTTAAGCAAATCAGGCCCGATCCCATCTCCGGCTCCAACTTCTAGGAAGCAATTCTCTAGCTACTCCTATATGAACGAAGCCCGTGTGTCTTACCGCTGAAACATACAATGTTTTTCCTGTAGAAAGTCATATGTGAGCTTCATGGGGCTCTCTTTGCCCTTATAAGAGAAAAATAAATATACGTGTATAGGTATTGTTCAATTGTAGAAATATTTTTTGGGTCCACCGACTAATACCAGACTTTTTTCTTACTCTAATTTCTTTCTACACAGATCAGTCCTTCAATAATTTTGTATTCTTCTCTCTAGATAATCTATTTATGTTGAAGTTTATATTAATGTTGGGAAACAGAATATCTCATTGATGCTTGCACAATAGCCACACAGAAGATAAAGCATAAGAACAAACAAAAAACACAACCAGAGAACACAGAGATTTGCGTGAAAATCCTCTCTCAATCAATGAGGGAAAAACCACCGGGCGGGACACACAGACAATCCACTATAAAGAATAAGGATTACAAAGAAATATTCTAAGTTTGCCCAACCTAGATCCCCCTTGGATTCACAAATTGAATCTCTCTCTCAGAACTCACAGCGAAACTTTCTTCAAGACCGAAAGATCACAAAACTCAATCTCTCTTATAAGCCCAAAGACAATCAAAGCCAAGAATGAGTAAAAAAACCATTACAGCAAAAACAAGCCACAACTCTGAGAGAAACTTTTGTTTTTTTTCCGAAGAACACCTTTGGTAGCAACAATGACGAAGACGTGCAAAAAAGCTTTGACAGACGAAATCTGGAGCGTAATACCTTCGGGAATAGGGCAAGCCTATTTAGGGAAAAATACCGAGGCAATCAAAGCCCTTGGATCAAGTACCAAGTGATTTGACAACAATAATTGCACCCAAATTTCAACCAACCAACGTCCGCCACCTCATCTCAGTCACCACCATACAAACACTACCTTTGCGTCGATATCGCTGAGAAGGCTGAGACCTGGTCTCGCAGGTACCGCAGAGACCACTGAGATCCATCATGTTGGTACCGCTGAGACCAAACCTGATCCCATTTTGATTTGATTTTCTGAGTCCTGTGACTCTTTAGGGGCTAGACTACAACAAACTCCCCCTTCAGACCATAAAGAGGAGTTTCCATACCTGATATCTTCAGATAGCCACCATGTCAATCCATGACCGGCAGAACATTTGCTTCTCTTTTGGAACAACCTTCGTCATCATGTCCAAAGGATTTTCATTAGTGTGGATCTTGTCTAGCTTCAGCAGCTTCTCCTCAACATCATCTTGAATCCAATAATACCTGACATCAATGTGTTTTATCTAATTTGCAACTCACAAAGAGAGGTACAACCACATAGGAGGGATACAATATTAATGGCGGAATAAGAGATACAGGAATATATTAGAATACTCAAAGAACACTTCAAACTTTATTGCTTAGAAATATTGGTTCAGACTGAGACATGTCAACCCATTACATTGGACCCTTATTTATAGTTGTCCCTCGAGGGATAACTTACATCACACGCTATCTTATCTTATAAGATAAGATTCCTTTCTTACAATACATGTTATTCCTTTATACACTCATACGACACACCAGAATAACTTAAAATCACATCATACACTTTATATCACATCTTATCTCAAGCGATAAGATTCATTCTTGACTTTTATGACACGGCATAATAATTTTATATCACATCATCCTTGAAGATATTCTTTCATCTTTTCTCTCTGGTGAAAAAAGGTGATGGTTCCATATCATCTTTATTGTTGTTAGTGCAGGATGATTGTTTTAAACGGGCTTTTGGTGGAGCCTGGAATATCGATGTTCTGGAGCCTTCAAAATGCTTGTTTTCTTCAAAATACTAAACTGGAAGGATCATGAGATTTTGCCAGTAAGCCGGATACAAGTTTAGTGGGACATCAGTGATGGGTACACCTTTGATAGTATAAAGGAGTGCTTTATGGGCAAGAGTTGGAACCGGGCTGCTGTATTCGTGATCATGCCAGAAAGCACAATAATATTATTTATGAATGTGGAGATGATTATCCAGAATATTCAAAGTCTGTTGGCAATGGAAATGGATAAGGGTATGCTTCTGTTCACGGACTCCATTGAGACTATTTCCTTCAGGCCTGTTGAAAATTGTGAAGTGGAAGTGGTTAATGGGACAGGCCGGGCGGCCTGGGCGGATAGCATTGGAGGACTGGGCGGACTGCGGCCTAGTGATAAGTCTAGTGGAAGCCGGCTATTCTGAGCGGGTTGTTTGCATGTAGTTCGCGGACTATGCGGCCTGGTATTTGCGGATAGGGCGTTGGCTGATTGGTTTAGCCAAGGAGCGGCCTGAGTGGATAGAGGCTTGCGGACTTATGCATTGCTCAGTGGCCGCGTTGCAAGCTTGTGTAATTGGCGGTTTGGCTCATGTCCGCGGGAAGCTTGCGGACTGGCATGTCCGCGGTTGTGCTATTGCGGACTGGGCTTAGAGCTTGGTTGTGGCCTTGTCGAGCTCTGGTGGTACATCAGGTGCTTTGCTGTGGAGGTCTTTGGCAGACTGGTGTATGGAGTCCGGGAGGTGGTCGTTGCTTTGGGCAGGTGTGCGAGCAGCTTGCGGACTGCTGGCGGTTTGTGTGCTAGGATGTTTGGCGGACGGAGATGTCTGCCATGCTCGCATTAGGCCTTTGATGGTTATGGATATGGTCACACTCTGTGCCAAGACCAGGGTGTCCGCAGTATCCGCCAAGTCCATTGTTGACCGGGCGGACTGTTGTTAACTCTGCCTTTGGTCGTAGACTTGTGGGGATGGAGGCTTGTCTTGTTCTATGCGGACTGCCTCGGGGTTGTGCGGACAATGATTGAAGGAGGTTGCTGTCCTACAGTGGTTGTAGGCTTTGCGGGCTGATGCCTTGTCCGCATAGCTTAGGCGGACTGAAGAGGGTTCGCCAAAGTTGCCTTGCTCCTGGCGGTTTATTCCTTGGTATCCGGCTAAGTCATTACGGACTCGGCGGACGGTATTTTGCTATCGCGCGGGATAGGGCGGTGACCACACTCCTCACCTCGCCTATAAATAGGACCCCCCCCCCCCCCGGCACATCTACAGTAACTTGAGTGAACAATAAGTTGGGTTCGGCGAGGAGCTGCGGTCTCAGTTTTCTGTCCGCGCGGAGATTGATTCAGAGCTGACGGTTTGCTGTGTGCAGGTCGCGCGGGTAGCTTCAAGGAGACATGAGTTTGGCTTTGAATTCGGTCAAGTACTTGGAAGTGTGCGCGTATCTGCGGATTCAGCAGGTCGCTATGCGGCTTGTCAGTGTAACATCTCATTTCCAACTAGACCCCTAAGAGTGATTTTGGCCATGACTAGCCATGACAAAACCCTAGGAAGTCAGAAATGGGCCAAGAGATAAGGGTCAAAATGTGAAAATCATCATGGTCTGCAAATAGTAGAACTCTGAACAATGGTTTAGGATGGCCATGGGCTACACCCTAACCCCAAGGCCCTACCACAACACCCCTAATACCCTGGGAGGCCCATTAGAGCAAAAAGGACCCCATTGAGGTCAACCAAAGAGGCTCAGTTGACCAAGGTCAACCCTAGCCCTAAATGGGTCAAACTAGCCTACTTAGGGTAAATTGACCTACTCCTAGCCTAGAGGACCCCACCTAAGCCCCCCCTAACCCTAAAGTGAGGTCAAAGGGGTCACTAAGGACACAATGGGGCCAGCCCTAGAGGCCAGATTAACCCAAGTCAACTCAAGCTCCTAATCTGGTCAAAGTACCCTTACTAAGGGTATGTGACCTCCAAAGTGCAGGGTAACCCCACATAACCCTACCTAGACCCTAGGGGAAGCCAATGGGTCACCAGGGACCCATAGGGGTCAACCTAGTTGGTCATGTTGACCCAAGTCAACTCTAGCCCTAAAATGGTCAAAGTGCCCTTGCCAAGGGACATGTGACCACCAAGATGCCCAACCAACCCTATTCAAGTAACCCTAGACCTTAAGGGAGTCCAATGGGCCACTAAAAACCCAATGGGATCAAGCTAGATGGTCAAATTGGCCCGGGCAACCCTCATTTAGGTCAAGTCAAACCTAGCCCAAAAGGGCTAACCCAAGCCCAAGCCACTTCTCCCTTAGGCTAACCCCATTTCCATGACCATCATAACCAAGTGGGCTGCATTTAACTTGTGGGGTTGACCAGTCAACCAGAGGTGACTAGGAGAGAGAAAGGAGCTCCCCCTCCATGATAATGGAGGAGAGAGAAGATGAGGAAGAGGAAGGGGAGAGTGGAAGGCCGACCAAGGGAGGCTAACAGCCACCATTTATGGCTGTAATCAACTCCTCTAGGGGAGAGGAGTTGATTCCAGCCGTTTCTCGCCACCAAGAGGGGTGGATTCAGCCCCCCTCCAACTCTACCAGCCACACCAATAATGGTGTTGATGGGCATTGAAGAACCAGCCACCCCTCTTCCCCAATTGCCATTTAAACACCATCAGGGGGCCAAGGGGAATATTTTCGAGCGTTTACCTGGAGGAGACGAGCCATCCCACTGTGCTGTTGCAGAAGCCGAGCGCCGCCGCCGTCGTCAATGGCATCCCGCGCTCTTCCCGCATTCAGGCAGCCAAGAAGGTCCTCCTCCACCCCTTCTCTCATGGATAGATCTTAGCAATCCTAGGTTCAAGGTTCGGGCTCAATTGAGCCTGAATCCACTTCAAAATTTCATGTTTTTCCATGAAAATCGTCCTCTCGGGATCGCCGGAAAACGGCCCTCCGGCGGTCAAGCCGCCGCCTGGCGACGGCCACCACCTCAACGGAGGTGGTGGTGGCGTGTGGCCGGCCGGGGAGGCGGCCGGGTCGCGCGGGCAGCGTCCATAAAGTACTCCAGGCGGGATCAATCTGGACCGTCGGCTGGAGGAGGAGATGACTGGATGCCGTCTATCCATGCGCCAAGATTCGTGCAAGGGATGCATTAAACTATAGGAAATTATTTCTGGAATATTTCATTTCTGTCACACATTATACATTAAAAGGTTTTAATTTTAAAAATACTTAGGTTCTTCTGGTGGAAAAACTTTAAACACAAAAGTTTTAGCCATTTGAGTCTAGTTATTTTACAATTTGTTTGAACCCATTTGGGTGCATGGTCTGACCAAGGCACCCATTTTGGTGGGACATACCCTTAGGGCTAGGCAGTCATTAAATTGAGTGTCCACACTTCATCCCTAGCCAAAATCAGTTGAAATTTTGGCAGGGAGCCTACCCTACCTATATCTAGTACCTGCCCAAAGCTCAGAATTTTTGGACACAAATTTCCTAAAGTTTTTGACTTTATTTAATAATGCTAGGGTAATTAAAATTAAGTAGTCAAATTACCTCCAAACCCTTCCAAATTTGGTGAGTGGTCCCTGGGCTCATGTTAGGTATCTGTATAGAGTTTCACCTAATTTGGATGTGTTGAATAGGTTTTGGACCCAACCCTAACCATACCTTAGTAAGGGTATTTTGGTCAAAAGTGCATTTCTGATTTTGAGTGACCAAATCATTCTCAACAGAGGCTGAAATTTGGACACTGACTTGTTATGGCACTTAGCACCTCCCCTGGAATGTGGGGTGGTGTGGAATTGATTTGCCCTAAGTTCCTAGGCCAAACCCTAAGGAGGGACCTTTTTGCCTTGTGAAGGGCATGAGTCCTAAACACCTTGGATGAACACCAAATTTGCAAGGAGGTTCCTAGGATGTATAAAATCCTCTGTTAAAAATATTAGCTAATTTTGAAAAGGTTAGGGCCCCCAAAACCCTAACCCTAGGTTAGGACCTAAAAATTGTAGTGTAGGTTTGGGTTAGCTAAACATCTTGAAACTTAACCAAAAATGGGGTAGTGAGGGAATGAGGATATTTTGAGCCTCTGATAATTACTTGAGGAGTTTTGGTCAATATTTGTAGCACTTCATTTGTAACCAATAGGATTGCCCTAATTAATAATTGGCTATTGTGGTCTCACTGCCCATTGAAAGGGCATGAAACATTGTCAGAGGTAGTTTTAGGCTATACTAATCATGTGTAAATTTTGATAGAATTTTTGGATAACTAGTTAGAACATATACTTCACAAGTGCTTTATTTTGATTACATACTAACTAATTCTTGCAAGAGCCCATTACTTATTGAAAAATCATGAAACTTGCTACATAGTGTTTCTAGCTCAATATTATCATGTGGGAATTTTTGTGAAATATTTGATGGTTAATTAGTATACTTTATTCATTAACCCATAAACTTGAAATTTCATGTGAAAATCTAATATAGCCTTATTTTAAAATGATAAATTATGAAACTTTTACTAGGGTATTTGTAGGCTATTACAATCATCCCTGAATTTTCTCTGAAGTTTTGGAGGCATTATTACTGTAAAATCTTTTAAATTGACTTTTTTTGAGGTAACTTTGAAATTAAATTTAAGGGCCCAAACCTTGCTAAAAACTTTGAAGACTTAGGCCTTAGAATTGATTATGCATTTGTAGTTACCATAAATTTATTGGATCATTATCTTGTCTGAAATTACTACTTCATGTTCAAACTTGGGCTTTTTGGATACTAGAATAAATAAATAAATTATCAGACAAATTAGGAAATTTATGAATTTCTGGATTTATGCTTCGAATGTCATTTTAGCCTCTAGTAGTAATTATCATAGGGGTATTGGATGAGTATTTCATGTACTTCCCTTTTACGGTCATGTACCTTAGGTGGTCTGCATATAACAAAACTGCAGGAAATCATTTTGGAGATGAATTAGAGCGTGTGATGGTTTTGAGGGATTGCTAGAAGGATATGTAGAATGGGTGGCATCTATGGAAGATGAGTGAGTAGAGTGTGGTTTTTGTCTAGGGTTTAGAGACGTTCGGGTCCGACGAAAGATCGTCCTACCCAAGGAGAGTTGGAGTCAAATCACCCTAGGATTAGCATATCGGAACATGAGAAAGTAATGGGTAAGGGAACCAACCAATAACAAATAAGTACCTTGCGAAAGGGAACGCTGAGCGTATCCCAACACAGTTCCTAGTGCCCCTTGAGAGCCCTTCACATGGAATACCGGGGGCAGTCCTGGGTTAACGTAAACTGTTTAACAAGCTGAAAAGAGTAACTTAGTAATTAGGGTTGCACATTTCACAGACACTGATGGCACCGGATTTTAGCTGGGAGCTTTGGCTCGGATGGTTAAAAGACGGACTTTGGGTCCGGGGAGCTTCGGCTCGATTGTTTGAGACGGACGTGTTGGTCCGGGGAGCTTCGGCTCGGGTCTTGATTACGCTAATTTGCATGTGCATAAAAGGAAAGGAAAATTAAGGTGGTGGGTCTTAGGTATCGGAGGGTCGATGCACCGACGCCAATACGTTGACTCGGCAAGTGTGGTTAGCACTTCGCCAACAGAAGTCCGGTGCGCCAGCCGGCAAGAGTACGCAGGAGTCCGCTTCGTGCACCAAGCGTTGAGGCGTACGATAGGTTCTGACGGTAGTGCTTTACTGGTTTAGAGGTGGGCGAGCCCAACCCACCGCTTCCGTCTGCCACTACGGAGGTATCCTGGGAGGTTACGGCTCCAGAAAGGGGGAACTAAAGGTCTGTGTGCACAGTAGTAGTAGGGTGTGTGTTGCACTTGCATGTCCATCATACCCACTTGCATGTCATAGCATAATCGTTACCTTTAACCTTGACACCTAAAATATAAGTGGAAGGACGCTTATACTTTAGGACCTGCTACACGACCCCTTAGTCTATAAGCTTGTGTGGGCAAGTTTATAAATTAAGGTTAATTTTGTTATATATAGTTACTGCTGTTTGATCACCGACACCCCAACGTATAAATTGGTATGAGAATTTTATACGAGGGAGCCGTGCAGAAGACCCTCGGCTTATATGTCTCTCATAAGTGAAGGTACTTTTCATATTTCAGCTTATTGTCTATACCTGTTATAGAATTGCTAGTATAGGTCCGCTGTCATTGTTTTGGAAATTCTCCACCTTCAAGTCCTTCCCTTTCTTCCTCTCCGCTCGGTGCTAGGAGCCGTGGGGGAAGGGCGGGGGATGATAGGACTTAGTCTTTTGACTAACAGTTTTCGAACCGCATCATTTAGGGGATCGTGGAGACCAGCATAAAGGAGCAGCCCCAGAGACCGATGTGCTTGGAGGTGGGGCAAGTCTAGCTCCGGAGTTCACACAGCCGGGGACCGTGAGTCTCGACCTTGAGTAGTTTTTCTGCTTCCGCATGAGTGATCTTTTTGTAGTGAGGATATGATGTACCGGGCATAAGCTCGCATTTACTACTTTGATGTATTATTCTGTGGACAATCCTTCGTGTAGTTATTTTATTATGACATGTGATTCTCTGTGTACTGCAGTTTCCATTTACTCTTTCTGCTACTTTTCTGTGATCGAAATCGGCCGACAGAATCGGCGCTTTGTGGTGATGACCCTTCAGGGCGTGAAGGAGTCACCGCAAAACGGCGGTTCTGGGCCTAAGACCCGGAGTCGAAAAAGAAAAAAAAGGGGGGGTCTTACAGTCAGTGCTCTGCTTCAACTTTGTCTAGTTCCAATAACCTGTCCGCCGGTCTCAGGCGGGTAGGCGGTCTGTTCCTCAGTTCATCAGCAGGAGGCGAATAACGGTGTATCCGCACGGCCTCGCGGCTTCGGCGGACTCCGTGTCTATTCGGCGGATTGCAGCTTAGCTTGGGCGGCTTCGACGGACTTGGCGACCTCGGCGGTCTCGGCAGACTCCGGTGCTGCCCGCCCGGCTTATTTTGTGTAACTTTCTGTGATAGCTTGTGTACTAGCGAAATCATGTCTTGCTACGTATACCTCGCCCTGTAAAGAAGTGAATGTATAAAAGATCTGCTTGTGCTTCCATTGTTTGTTGGTGTTAACCTTGGTCCTTGGTTTTTCGCTGGTTCAAAGTGTGAACTTGGTAGTTCCGAAGATATTAATTTGGCGTTTGGGCTACCTTGCTGACCACTTTGAGAAAATTCAACATGGTATCAGAGGGAGGTTCAGTGCGTGAGTGATAGTCAACCAGTGTTGTTACTCAGTGCTTGATGGTGATCAACCTGTGTTGTTGCTCGGAGCTTCTGAAAGGTTGCCAACAGGTGTTGCAATGGAAGGGAGTTACGTAAGAGGTCTTGACATTGAACTCTTAACGCTGACTAACTTCAAGAAGTGGAATTCATGCATGAAGAGTTATCTTCTGGGGTGAGGAGCTATGGGAAGTCGTCGGTGGGGACGACAGACAGGAGGTTACGGCTGTTTTTGGTACTGCTGAACAAGTACGGCTCTGGAGAAAAACAAATGCTAAGGCGGAGTTTATCAAGAGGTCCGTGTCTCCGGAATGTTTGATCACATCATTGGATGTGAGTCGGCTGCTGATATTTGAACAACCATTGATGAGTTGTTCAATAGGAAGAATGTGGCGCGACTTCAGTTTCTGGAGAATGAGTTGGCAAAGGCAACTCAGGGAGACCTTTCCATCTCAAAGTACTTCTTAAAGATGAAGAGCTTCTGTGCTGAGCTGTCGGACTTGATCCTGATGAGCCTATCTCTGAGGCTAAGATGAAAAGGCACATTATCCGTGGCTTGCGGAAGGAGTATGTGTTCTTTGTGACATCTGTTCAAGGGTGGGCTACTCAGCCCGTCTCTACTGGAGCTTGAGAACCTTGCTTGCCTCATAGGAGAGCTTGGCAAAGCAGATGGCTGGAGTGAATATCAATCAGGAAGGCAGCGAAGCTATCTTCTCAGGCAAGAAGAAAGGATGGGAAGGGAAGAAGAAGAAGAAGCAAGTCAACTGGTGAGAAGGAGCCTTCAACTTCATATCAGCCGGAGAGGAGCAATGCTCCTAAGGACTGGGGAGAAGAACCTGAAGTGCTACGGTGTCATCAGTGAGGGCACTTCAAGCGGGACTGCAAGGTCAAACTGCAGCATGGGCATGCTGCGGGAAAGAAGGAAGCTTGCTCGAGAAGTGAAGAAGCAGAAAGAATGGGGCGGAGCTTTCATAATGGGCACTTGTATCCGTGCCTTGTTTGCTGAGGACTTCAACAGCGAGTGGATCGTGGACTACGGGTGTGTCTCATCACCTGACCGGAGACAAGTCAAAGTTCACCTCCATTCAAGCATACTCGGTAATGAAGCTATTATCACTCATGATAATAACTGTTTATGCAGTAGAGAAAGAGAGGGTTGTGTCTTTGGGTAGTGATCAGGGGCCACTCATGTTAAGGAGTGTGTATCACGTACCAGGCATGAAGAAAAAACCTCTTCTCGGTGACCAACGTGGTGGACGCTGGGTATCACGTTCTGTTTGGCTAACAGACGTGAGGTTCCTTCGCAACGTATCAGCGGTGAAGGTGATGTTGCTCATGTAGGAAGGAGGGTTAAGAACTTGTTTGTTCTTGCGATCAATTCTTATGTTGATCGTATGAGGGACAGCGATAGCGCTGCTATCTGGCATGAGAGGCGGGGATGTAGGCATGGACAAGCTGAAGGCGATGACTAGTAAAGTTTGGTGAAAGGGTTGCCTAAGTTGTCCTCCTTTGGTGACGGGCATGTTGCGCGGGGTTGTCAATACGGTAAGGCGCATTGCCTTCCGTTTGATAAGTCACAAACAAGGAGCAAGCTACCATTGGAGTGCATTTATGGCAACTTGATGGGACCAACGGTCACTGCCAGCCTTGTGGAAGCAGATACATGTTTGTCTTGATTGATGACTACTCAAGGTATACTTGGGTGTACTTCTTAAGGGAGAAGTCAGAAGCCTTCCGTTTGTTTGTGGAGTTCAAAGAGTTTGGTAGAAGGCCGGCTTGACTTGCGGATCAAGAAGCTAGAACGAACAACGGTGGTGAGTTCATCTCCTCCGAGTTTTCTAACTTCTGCAGGAAGCATGTGATCCAACGAGAGCTTACTTGTGCTCACACTCCACAACAAAATGGGGGTAGCCGGAGCGGAAGATCCGTCATCTGACGAAGACCTGCAAATGCTGGCTTTATGCGAAAGACATTCCAAGGTCCTTTTGGGCGGAGGGGATGTCTTGTGTTGCTTATGTCATCAACAGGATGTCGCTCAGCCCTATCAACATGAAGACTTATTTTGAGTTGTTGCTGAAGGAGAAGCCGAGAGTGTGGGACACCTTAGGGTGTTTGGTTCAACCTGCTACGTGCATGTCCCGGATGCTTCACAGACTAAGCTGGATGCGAAGGCAAGGAAACTTGTCTTTGTTGGCTACGATGAGCAAAAGAAGGGATGGAAATGCATGGATCCTGCGACGAAGAAGTTCGTGGTGCCAAGAGACGTTGTCTTTGACGAGCTGATGTCGTATGGAGGTGGCTCGGTTGAGCTAACCGGAAGTAGCAAGGTTGATGAAGTACCGATGGTAGCTGCTGATGGCCTGGAAGAGGAGCTTGCTGTTTCACCAGCAGCTCCTGTTGCTTCTAACTCCGAGGCTGAGCCTTCTGGCTCAGGAAGCAGGGGGAGCACTACTCAAAGCTTGCCCCAGGTAGGAGTTGAGCCCGAAGAAGCAACGGAAGCAGTGAGCAAGGAGCCGACCCTTCGGAGATCGAAGAGGGTTATTAAGCCATCGGCTCGGTACTGTGATGGGAATGTAGTGAGCTTTGTCTCCTGCTTCTTTGCAGGTCCTCTGGATGAGCGAGAGCCTGCAACCTTCAACGAGGCCACTGGAGTTAAGGAGTGAGAAGATGCCATGAAGGAAGAGATTGATGCTCTGAAGAAGAATGAAACCTGGGACCTTGTGCCCAAAGTTGATGGCATTACTCCGGTCACTTGCAAGTGGGTGTATAAGTTGAAGAAGAAGGCTGATGGGAGCATTGATAGGTTCAAAGCTCGCCTGGTTGCTAGAGGATTCTCACAGCAGTATGGAGAAGACTATGAGGAGACATTTAGTCCGGTTGCAAAGATGACTTCAGTTAGAGTGATGATGGCCTTGGCTGCTAGCAAGGGATGGAGAATGTGGCAACTCGGTGTGAAGAATGTCTTTCTTTACGGAGAGATTGACAAGGACATCTTCATGGATAAGCCACTCGGATTCGTTTCTGAAGATCATCCGGACTATGTCTGCAAACTCAGGAAGGCTCTCTATGGGTTGAAGCAAGCTCTTAGAGTTTTGGTATGAGAAGATTGCAGAGTACTTGCAATTCTGTGGATACCTTGCTTCCAACTCGGATTCCAGCTTGTTCGTCAAGAAGAATGGGGAGCTACAAGTCTTGGTCCTGCTGTATGTGGATGACATGATCATCACAGAGAATTCGGAGGGGGAAGTAGCAAGGCTCAGAGCGGAGCTTGCTATACGCTTCGAGATGAAAGACTTGGGAGAGCTTCATCACTTTCTCAGTCTTGAGGTGGAGAGGAAGGAGTGCGGGATTCTCATTAGCCAAAAAGGGTATGTAGATCGCATTGTGAAGCGGTTCGACATGGGCGAAGGGAAGAAGTGCTCTACTCCACTGGAACATGGGCAGAATCTTCGATGAGATGAGGGAAGGGTTCTTCATGATCCCTTGGTGTTCAGGGCTCTTGTTGGGAGCTTGATTTACCTGACGATTACAAGACCAGACATTGTTTATGTTGTTGGCCGAGTAAGTCGGTTTATGGCTGAACCAAGGCAATCTCATCTAGTGGCGGCAAATGCATATCTTGAAGTATGCCAAGTCAACTTCTGATATGGGACTCTCTATAAAAGAGACTCAGATTTGCCTGCTTGGGTACACGGATGTGACTATGGCGGTGATTCGGATGATCGGAGGTCGACTTCAGGTTATGTGTTCACTTACAGTTCAGCTAACATCTCGTGGTGTAGCAAGAAGCAGGACTCGGTGTCAGTCTCAACTACGGAGGCAGAGTATAAGGCTTCGGCCTTGGCTGCTCGGGAAGTCATCTGGTTGAGGAGGCTTATAGAGGATGTTCATGAAGAAGTGCAAGGGTCAACTTTATTCCGGGGTGACAATGAGAGTGCTCTCAAGCTGGTAAACAATCCAGTGTGTCACGCCAGGACCAAGCACATTGAGATCGATCACCACTTCATACGGGAGAAGGTTTTGGAGGGATCTCTGTTGGTCGGGCATGTTCGGAGTGAAGACAATCTTGCTGACATCTTCACGAAGCCGCTGTCGAAGGGTCCCTTTGAGCGCTTGCGCAGCTTGCTAGGCTTGATCACCACTTCTTACTTCAAGGGGGAGTGTTGAAAGTTGTGAAGTGGAAGTGGTTGATGGGACAGGTCGGGCGGCCTGGGCGGACAGCATTGGCGGACTGGGCGGACTGGACGGATTGCGGCCTAGTGATAAGTCTAGTGGAAGCCGGCTGTTCTGAGCGGTTGTTTGTATGTAGTTCACGGACTGTGCGGCCTGGTATCTGCGGATAGGGCATTGGCTGATTGGTTTAGCCAAGGAGCGGCCTGAGCGGATAGAGGCTTGCGGACTGGTACATTTCTCAATGGCCGCGTTGCAAGCTTGTGTAATTGGCGGTTTGGCTCATGTCCGCGGGAAGCTTGCGGACTGGCGTGTCCGCGGTTGTGCTATTATAGACTAGGCTTAGAGCTTGGTTGTGGCCTTGTCGAGCTCTGGTGGTACAGCAGGTGTTTTGCTGTGGAGGTCTTTGGCGGACTGGTGTATGGAGTCCGGGAGGTGGCCGTTGCTTTGGGCAGGTGTGCGAGTAGCTTGCGGACTGCTGGTGGTTTGTGTGCTAGGATGTTTGGCGGACGGAGCTATGTCCGCCATGCTCACATTAGGCCTTTGATGGTTCTGGACTTGGTCACACTCTATGCCAAGACCAGGGTGTCCGCAGTATCCGCCAAGTCCACTGTTGACCGGGCGGACTGTTGCTAACTCTGCCTTTGGTCATGGACTTGTGGCGGATGGAGGCTTGTCTTGTTCTATGCGGACTGCCTCGGGATTGTGCAGACAGTCATTGAAGGGGTTTGATGTCCTGCAGTGGTTGTAGGCTTTGCGGGCTGATGCCTTGTCCGCATAGCTTAGGCGGACTAAAGAGGGTTCGCCAAAGTTGCCTTGCTCCTGGCGGTTGGGTTCGGCGAGGAGCTGCGGTCTCAGTTTTCTGTCCGCGCGAATTGATTCAGAGCTGACGGTTTGCTGTGTGCAGGTCGCGCGGGTAGCTTCAAGGAGCCAGGAGTTTGGCTTTGACTTCGGTAAGTACTTGGAAGTGTGCGGTCTCTGCGGATTCAGCAGGTCGCTCTGCGGCTTGTCAATGCTCTGCTTCAACTTTGCCTAGTTTCAATAACTTGTCTGCCGGTCTCAGGAGGGTAGGCGGTCTGTTCCCCAGTTCATCAGCAGGAGGCAAATAACGGTGTGTCCGCACGGCCTCGCGGCTTCGACGGACTCCGTGTCTATTCGGCGGATTGTAGCTTAGCTCGGGCGGCTTCGGCGGACTTGGCGACCTCGGCGGTCTCGGCAGACTCCGGTGCTGTCCGCCCGGCTTGTTTGTGTAAATTTTTGTGATAGCTTGTGTACTAGCGAAATCATGTCTCGCTACGTATACCTCGCCCTGTAAAGAAGTGAATGTATAAAAGATCTGCTTGTGCTTCCATTGTTTGTTGGTGTTAACCTTGGTCCTTGGTTTTCCGCTGGTTCAGAGTGTGAACTGGGTAGTTCCGAAGATATTAATTTGGCGTTTGAGCTACCTTGCTGACCACTTTGAGAAAATTCAACAAGGTCATAGTTGTTTGCAGCAAAAGCTGGTGTTTCAAAATAAGTTAAGCCACTTTAGGAGTTGTTTATGCCTTTGCTGGCATGGATGGATATCAACTCGAGCGATATACTAAAGGAACCGTCCTTTGTCAAATATGATGCCGAAGGGACATGTTTCGATAAAGTACCATAGAACTATATATACTTCCTTAGGAAAATAATAATAAAAATTTTCATTACATTCGATTATGGTTAGAAAAGGAAAACTGGAATGTAAGAGAAAACTAACTAGAGGACCTTCACTCAGGCTCTAATGTGTGGTGGAAGGTCAGACGACTGAAAATAGTAGATGACTGAGAACTGCCTGATTGCTTTTTCTGAAAACTATCTTTCTCTATAAAGTCTTTTTATTTTATTAATTTTGACCCAACGGCTCTTGAGCAGTGGGCCCCACACATTTAATGACATGCAACAACCTTGCTTTAACGCCAACTATCGTACAGTAGGTCTGCGGTAACATTTATCGCGTACTGTAGCCATCCCGCCACTAATTTGAAATATATTGATTTGTTGACTTGCTGACGTCATCAGCTGTGGACTTGACAAAAATCAAGCAACATTAGTATAGGCGTTGAGTGAGTGAGCTTCACTCAACGCCAAAATACTTAGATAAAATTTTGTCTATCTAGGTGTTGAGAGCGTTGAGTGAAACAAGCCTCAATATTTTTTGCCTTAGCAAAATCTTCCAACTTCTCTGACGTTGAGTGTGTCTTCATCACTCAACGTTTTTTACCTTAGAAAAATTTCTGAACTTAGTTCGACGAATGCTGAACTGAGTTCGACGAACGGTGAGCTCAGCTCGACGAACGCTGAGCTTAGCTCAACGAACTCTGAACTCAGGTCGACGAATTCTGAACTAAGTTCGACGAACTCAGAATCTCACACTCTGAGTGTAGCTCGACAAATGTGGAGCTTAGCTCGACGAACTCTGAACTGAGTTCGATGAGTTCTGAACTTAGTTCAACTCACATCATTTTGATGTATGGCGTTCAGTGTGTCTTCATCACTCAACGCTGAACTACTTAGTCATACTTCTGTTTATAGTTGTATGACTTTGAGTGAGTCAACTTCAATCAACACATGTGGACATAGTCACATTTTCAGCTTGCCAACATTCTTTCTTACCTCTGGCGTTGAGTGAGCTTGCTTCACTCAACGCCTGTGGACTTAGCTGCATTGTCAACTGCTCCTTGACTTCTGGCGTTGAGAGCTTACCTCATTCAACGCATGTGGACTTAGGAAAATTCCTGCCTTTCCAGCATCTTCTCTTGGTGACACCTTTCTGCCTTATGACCACCTGTCACATCACTTAGACAATCTGTCTAGACTTGTTTCATGGAACATCCTGCACAAGATGAGCTTAAACAACATCAAATGTAACTATGCTCTTAGTGTTGATGGTGATGCCTCTTCAAATCCACTCTAAGGAACATTGTGGGCAATGAACCCAACAGAGCTGACGTTACCGGGCTACAGCCCAAGAACCCCAACCGCTCTCCAGCCCACAGGTGGGTTGTTGGTTTCCATAACCTCCCTTTAATGAACGAAACTCTTCGGTTAAGCGGGCGGCACAGTGACTTCCCAAGAGGTCACCCATCCCGATACTACTCCAGTCCGAGCACGCTTAACTATGGAGTTTTCCAACATCTCATCAGCTCAATGTGTGACCTTCTGGGAAGTCCCCGTGCTGCCCGCTTAACCAGAGAGTTTCACTCATCAAAGGGAGGTTGTGGCCACCAACAACCCGCCTGTGGGCTGGAGAGGGGTTGGGGTGCTTGGGCTGCAGCCCGGTAACGTCGCCTAGAACGGAGCTGTGATATTGTCACGTTGGATCGGCTGAGGTAGTTGCAGTTTTACTCTGCAAATAATCCTCTTACTCTAAAAAAACTATTATTTTAAATAAATTTCCCTTGTTATCAGCATTTTTTAGAGAGAATCAAATGAGAGCTATATTTTTGCTACGGGGAATTTGGACAAAAATGTAACTATCACAAAAGGTATGTTTGACATGACAACGATTGTGACCGTCTCCAAGAAAGGAAAATTAGTTTGAACATAAAATTGGATGCAGTTTCTTTAAGTGAGATTGGACGTTCATAAATGATAGCTCATAACCACCGCATTAATGATCGTCATCACCGTGCCAAACAACCTATTGTTCTATTATAATGGTTGTGTTTTATTGGGTTCTTAGACGCTAGTTATCTGTCGTCCGGGGTTTGGGGGTAAGGGAGGAGTAAAGTGTAGGGGTGCACTTTACGATAAAGTGCGGGCATCCAACAGTTCGCGTGGATTCCCGCACACATCTCAAAATGGACACATTTCAAAACGCTTTGAGATGTATGCTGACATCTACACACAGTTGGATGCCCGCACTTTACTAGCTATAAACTGCATCCCCAGTATTTTACCATCCCCTTGCTTGGGGTGTTGGCCAGTCACAGTATTTACAACCATGGGGCTTGCATGCTTGTTAGTTGTTACCGGCGGTCAGCGGACCCAATAATATTCATAATCTTTTGAGAACCCGCATGGATTAAATTAGGCGATTGTTATTAGCACTACACTTTTGGATATTCGCACTATATTTACTCCTAATTTTCAGCGTCTTTTGATAATACTCCTTGTACATGTATTTTTAGGAAAAGTGTTCAACACGAAAGTTGTAGATCTCGTCGAGATATACAACTTTCGTGTTGAACACGTTTCATAAAAATGCATGTATAAGACGCATTTTTAAAAGACGCGAAATCTGAGCGTATTTCCTAATGTATGTCTTGTACATGCATTTTTAGGAAAAATGTTCAACACGAAAGTTGTAGATCTCGTCGAGGTCTACAACTTTTGTGTTGAACACTTTTCCTAAAAATACATGTACAAAGAGTATTTTCAAAAGCCGCGGAAAATTAAGAGTAAACGTAGTGCGAATATTCAAAAGTGTAGTGCTAATAACAGTCGTCTTAAATTAAGCACATGCCTTAAATAAGTTCGAGAAAGTAGATCAATATTGAGCCGCCAGTATCAGCTTGGCAGCAGTCAGCTGCTAAGGAGAAATAATAAAAATAATTAATTAATTAATTACTGCCACGCCTTCGAGAAGCCTGCTTGAAAGAGTGAACATTTTCGAGGAAAAAGCACATGCTCAAAAAATTGATGTGTCTAGAAACAGTATAAAAAATGATTTATATTAGCACTGATATTAGAAATCCTCAAATTATAAGGATTTTGAGCAGTGGGAATTCCTACTATCTCCCATTAACATCATCGGAATGCATAATTTTTCCATCTGGGTCATGGAAACAAGTGAGATTGGTCAAACTCAGCCACATTAACTCCATGACCAAACCGCCGTGAACCACCTCGTGCACCCAAACCGACACACCACAGGCCGGATGCCTGCCACCGGCCCTCCGGCAGCCCGCCTCTGTGCGCGCGGCCCGCCGGCCACGCGCGACTGCAAGCCCTCCTGCCCAGCCGGCCGTCGTCGTGCGGCCCGCGCGATCGCTCGACCGCACGCTCTCTGAGCATGGCCACAAGCCCTCGCGACCGGCTGCCACCGCCTTGCAACCAGCCCCCGACTGCAAGCCCCCCCCCCTCCCCGGCCGACTTCCCGGTTGGTACGTTGTTGCCTCCGCTGCGCAGCTGCAAGCCCCGCAATCGGCCTCCCCGCCGGTTGCTGCTTCGGCCGCGGGACCGGAGGGACGCACGCGTGGGAGGCCTCGAGGAGCGGCGGTCGGACGCCGCCTCGTGACCCGGTCGGCCTTCGTGGCCCCACCCTCGGTCAACCCTCAGCAGTCGAATCCATAGGCCGTCCCTGGTCGGCCGGACCCTCGTCGTCGTCGTCTGGTCACCCCCCCCCCCCCCTGCGCCTGTTAGGATCGTGACACCTCACACGCGCATGAATCGTCCGGATTGCGCCACGTCGGCAATCCGTGGGAGGTGTTATTACCTATTCCGGGCGAAATTCAATTTGGAAATTCCTCTTTGGGGAAGGAATTATCTTCCTTCCAATGGTGGCAGCCGGCCCTCCAAATTTATCTCCTAATATTCAGCCCGGTTCTTTTTGAGGATTTGCCAACCTGGAAATTCCTCTTTGGGGAAGAAATTATCTTCCTTCTAATGGTGGCAGCCGGCCCTCCTTTCCCCCCTAGGATTTCTCTCCTATTTAAATTCAAGAGGTGGCCGGCCAACATCAGCGGTGCAGCAGGTCCTTTCTCTTTCGGTGCAGCTTTTGGCCGTGCGGGTCTTCGAAAAGCAGGAACTTCGCCGCTGCTTTGATTCTCGTCGCATCTCGTACAGCCGGATCTTGGAGGATTCGAGTTCTTCTCGGTCTATTCTTTCTCCTCCATTTTAGCTGTATTATATGTTTGAGAATCTTGAGAAAAAAATTGATCTCTGCCTGCACAGTGGATGTACTCATTTGATTTTTCGGGGAACCACTTAAATCTTGGTATTCTTCCTTTGTGGTGTTTGTTTATTTCTTTTCGTGCGTTATTATTATTTTTCGTAACCATAATTGCGGCCGTTAGAAATCTCACTTGAACAGAAGAATTTTATCCGCACTCGGAGACCCGTTTTCATAACAAGTGGTATCAAAGCGAGGTTCGATCGACGACCGTTTGGACGTTCCGTCTCGAGTTGGGTCAACGGTAGGTGACGACATCGGTCCGCTCACTATCTTCCCAATCCTGATCCGTGAATTTATTCGGTCGCTTCGGTCTCCGTGCAGATTTTCTTCAGTTTGTTTTCTATGGCGACTTCCACACCAGGTGCGAAGTTTGAAGTTACGAAGTTCGACGGAAAGCACAATTTTGGCATGTGGCAGGTCAAGGTACGAGCACTACTGATTAAGGAAGGATTACACCGTGTCCTATTGGGGAAGGCCAATAAGGATGTTGAGGTTACCGATCGTATGTGGGAGGATATAGATCTCAAAGCTATGTCCACCATACAGCTTTGCTTATACGATGATGTGTTATATGGAGTTCTTTCAGAGACGACTGCCTCTGGTCTTTGGGCAAAGCTGGAGAATGTCTACATGACGAAGTCTCTTCCCAATCGTATTTACCTCAAGCAACAGTTGTACAAGTTCAGCATGAAGGAGGGTTCCTCTCTTCACGACCACCTAAACAGTTTTAACAAACTGCTATCAGAGTGTCTCAGCATGGATATCAAGGTGGAGGAAGAGGACAAGGCAGTTATTTTACTGAACTCTCTTCCAAAGTCCTACGAGAGCATGGTCACTACTCTTACCTACAGCAAGGACGTTTTGGACATGGAAGAGGTCACTGCAGCCTTACTCTCAGATGACATCCGAAAGAAGTCTTCCGGCTCAGGTGCTGCTGAAAGTTCAGCTTTATTCTCTCGGGGCCAGTCTGGTTCAGTTAGAGGAGGCAAGTTCAAAAAGAGTTCAGACAGTTACTGCAACTACTACAAAAGGAAGGGTCACGGAATAAAGGACTGCTGGAAGCTTTAGAACAAGGAGAAAGAAAAATCCCTTGGTGATGATAAGGGGAAGTTTGTCGCATCCATATGCATCGAGGATGTCGATGAGGACGTCCTTTAATACTTTTTCCTCACCTATCCTTTTTTCCTCATGTTTTATCTACATTTTCTTCCGACATTTTTTTTCCTTTCTTATTCTGTTACCCCCTCCATTTGCTTACCATCATTTTTTTCCGAGTCATGTTATTTCTTATGCTTGTGTTTATATAACTCTTATTTCGAGTTATTCTTTGCTGCTCAAAGAATTCATTATCGAATGCGTTTTGTCTCCCTATTACCTTAGCCCTTTCATTATTACTCCTTCGTTCTACATGGGTTCAAAGTATGTCTAATCAATCCTTTTCTGATTAGTTTTCATAGGGGTTCCATCTTTCCATGCTGAGGACATTTGTTTGCATTCTTTTCTTGATGTGTCTGCATTTATCAGTTTCTCTCCCGCGCACACATCAAATGTCAGGAATCTTGACAGGTTCAGTTTTGCTATGGGAGACCACTGCTGGAGGTGGAACAGTTGATATTTAGCTTCAAGGTGGAGCGTTTTTGAGACAGCCACGTTAGTCAAGTTTGTGCGCTGCTCAGGATTGAAGGAGTTCATTTCTTATATATGATTTATTCTCGGCCAGAGTTCATTCAATCTGGTCTCTTTGGCTTTTGGATCTTGGTGACCGTCTAGCTATTGGAGTTATTTCAGTCAGGTGGAGCTTGTCCTTGGAGAGGCGTCAAGGTGGAGTTTCGTTTGCGTGAGGCATCAAGGTGGAGATTGTTAGGATCGTGACACCTCACACGCGCATGGATCGTCCAGATTGCGCCACGTCGGCAATCCGTGGGAGGTGTTATTACCTATTCCGGGCGAAATTCAATTTGGAAATTCCTCTTTGGGGAAGGAATTATCTTCCTTCCAATGGTGGCAGCCGGCCCTCCTTTCCCCCCTAGGATTTCTCTCCTATTTAAATTCAAGAGGTGGCCGGCCAACATCAGTGGTGCAGCAGGTCCTTTTTCTTTCGGTGCAGCTTTTGGCCGTGCTGGTCTTCGAAAAACAGGAACTTCGCCGCCGCTTCGAAAAGCAAGAACTTCGCCGCCGCTTTCGAGTTCTTCTCGGTCTATTCTTTCTCCTCCATTTTAGCTGTATTATATGTTTGATAATCTTGAGAAATAAAATTGATCTCTGTCTGCACAGTGGATGTACCCATTTGATTTTTCGGGGAACCACTTAAATCTTGGTGTTCTTCCTTTGTGATGTTTGTTTATTTTTTTTTCGTGCGTTATTATTATTTTTCGTAACCATAATTGTGGTCGTTAGAAATCTCACTTGAACAGAAGAATTTTATCCGCACTCGGAGACCCGTTTTCATACCATAATTGTGCGTTATTATTCTTTCTCCTCAATTTGTGTTCTCCCTCGATGGTGCTTGGGCTGCCATCCACAGGTCGGCCCTGGTCGGCAGGACCCTCATTGTTGGTCGCCCCTGGGGATTCTTCAAATATCATTCGAAGATTTTCTAGCTCCTTCAAGCGCCCCTGGGGATTCTGTCGCGCACATTTCATCATGCACATGTTCCATCATGTGCACGTTTCACCAGGCACACATTTCACCCAACGCGCATTTCGCTTTGCTGCGTGGATAACACACTCCACGCAAACTATGCCCTCCACTCAGCTGCAAGACCTCCTCTCTGAACTCCTCTTCTTCAACAAGAGGCACGCCGCAAATACCAAGTCGTGCAAAACACGCAACTACAGCTTTCGAGCACCAACAAAAAACTTCAGAGCGCATCGCTCCCCCACAACAACTAGGAAGATACTTAGCTCCGTGAGTGGTGGTCTATCACCCTCGGAGCCTTCTCTCCTTCTTACTCTGTAACTGTAACTGTAACGAGAGCTGGTTTGTCATCATCGCATTCTCTACAAAGCTCTGTAACAACACCAAAAATATAGTGAAGTTTGGTCGACACAGTCCCGCCTACATGATTTTTTATCCATTTTCGGGGGTTTTTACGTTAAAAACTATCTTACCATCCGTCTCACCTTTTCATTGACTATTTGTGTGTTCGACCGCTCCCAAGCTAAGACAATTCGATTTTAGACCGATCTACCAGATCCTCGAGTTTCGCCGCAACAAACACTAACACACATGCCGCAAGAGATCGCAGGAACACTCAATCACAATTAAAGTCAAGTAGAAATCAGAAACAATAGTAACATAAGAGTCACCAATTGGAATTAATAACTTTTTTACATAGCGAGGTATACATTGCGAGACATGATTCACAATGTAGTCAAGGGAAACAAAAAACTGCAACAAGAAGTAAACCACACGGACAACAAACTGTAACCGCACAAGCTGCCTAACCACAAGTTGAGTCTGCCGAAACCGCCAAAGTCCCCTAATCGCAACTAGCCATGCAGAAAGCATGTTATTGAAAGTTGAAGGACTTGAACAGAACCCGCAGATAGACCGGGTGAACTGCTCTGCTTAACTGCAATTCGGAGGAAGAGACTTCAAGACGCAGAGACCATGACCTGTCGTTATCCGCCGACTGTTGCACACCAATCTTCTACTAGTTGCCTAGCCGTGTGATGCTAGTCGCACAACCTGTACAGTCAACTTCACTTAGTCGCACCGGTTAGAAAATCGTAACCGCAAATTTTAAGCTTGAGCTGAGTTCTCACTGCTCTCAGTTATATATGACGAGTCTAGGACTGCTATTTATAGACATGAGTATGAGTGTTGTCACCGTCCATAAAGATATGATAATCGCCCGACAATCCTGCAGCTAGCATCACGTATCCGCACAGTGTGGATACCAGCACCAGTCAGCCACTGATAACTTTTATCCGCAAGGGCAAAAAGAACGACCAGTCCACATGGGCGGAAAGAACCAGTCCGCCAGGCTGAGAAGAGCAACACCAATCCAACAAAGACAACGAACACATCGCTGGCGGGCTGCTAGACACCGCCACCATATCGCACTACCTTGCGGACCCACCTCCTAGCCCGCACATACTTCAACCCGCAACTAGAACAAGGACTATGTCGAGTCAACTTGCCGAACTCGGCGAGCTTCAGAAGCAGTCCTCACAAACAGACGATCTCGATGAGCTAAACAACAACCCTGGAGTTGTCACACGGGACCAAGTCCACAACACCAACGGACTCTGACTATCAACCTGTTAGCCACCACAATCCACACTAACCGCCAGCATTCTTGCAAGCCAGAGAATCTGAAGCTTCAAGCGGAATTTGAGGTCTCACCAACCAAAGCGCCATAGCCACGGTTAGAGAATTCTAACCTTCTAATTTCAACCCAAGGTGCTTGCATAAGGAACTCCATCCATTTTGACGTTCAAAAATTGTTTTTGTTCCATGGTGACAATGGTAATCGCTGCCTTTTCAAATACATTTTATAGCGTTGGTAGTATTGGCCAAACTCACCCTTGGCTGTTGAAAAAGTTCATGCTTTACTCGACGATGAGCTTCCGGTGAAAATGTGCATCTTCTGTTCATTTGTATCATAACTTTATGGCTCCGTTTGGCACTGTGGTGGCGGTCATAAACGTATGGGTTAAGGGTCTGTTTGGCGCAGCTCTGGCGGCTGGAAAATCTCTATTCCAGCCGCCAGAGCTGTTTTATATGTGTTTGAGACAGCTCCCTGTGAAGAGCTTTTCAATCCGCCAGAGCTGTTTTGCAGCTTTTCAGAAATCTCCCTCCCCCCAGCTTCTGCTCTTGCAAAATAGCTTTCTCTCTCACAGGTTTTGGAAATCTAATGGTTTCTTCAGATGGAACATGCTTAGAGGTCGGACGGCCTTCCTCCGGCGATTCCGAGCCCCTGACGGCCTTCCTCCGGCGATTCCGAGCCCCCGACGTCCTTCCTCGGGCGATTCCGAGCGCACTTCTGCACAGAATACCCAAACACTCTGCAGCTTTTCAAAACTGCTCCCCAGAAATCTATTTTAAAACAGCTCTATCCGGACAGCAGCTTTTCAATCCGCCAGAGCTGTCCCAAACAGAGCCTAAATTCTCATTGGTTAAGAATCACTTAACAAACATCATTCGTTAAGAATCACTTAACAAACATCATTCGTTTGAACATAAAAATGGATGAAGTTCCTTAGGTAAGCGTTAACGAATGACAATTTAACTCTCATGTTCACAACTACCACCATCATGCCAAACAGCGCTAATTATTAGATGTTGAATGAGGTGATATCATATTTTCACGTGCTTTGTTTCACCGTGAAAAAAATGAATTTTGTTCATTGCAAATGCAGGCACCTTGTTATGGTATATTCTGATTCAGTCTTTTGATTCTTTTTCAACACGTCGCTCAATCAATATTAGTACTGTTGCTGCAAAACTTGATGCTCTGGTAGATCGGTCAAAATTGAACCAATTTACCTTGAGGAGCGGTCAAACGCATAAACAGTCAATGTAAAATGAACAAACGAGATGTCTGACAAGGCAATTTTTTAACGTGAAAACCCCCGGAAAAAGTGGGAAACCACATGGCCGGATTGTTGCCGACCAAACATCCACTATTCTCTTTGTGTTGTTACAACTTACAAGACCTTGCAGAGAACTCGATGGCGACAAGCCGCCTTTCGTTACAATTATTGGGAGAGAGAGAGAGAAGTGTTAGATTATCTAATTTGATTCGACACGTCGGAGTCCGGTAGGGTGATAGTATAACGGGGTGACTCGACGAACCCATTTGTGGCGAGTGGTTCAAGCCTGATTGCGGTTTATGTCAAGATCCCCTAGATGGGAGGATGTACGGCCACGATCGATCAAGTTTGCTTGAGGCCCTAGATTGGGGGTATATATAGGAGTGTTAAAACCCATCTTATAACACTCTAATTTTCGGTTCTCTCCCCAACCCTAGAAGCCTGAGCAGCCAGCAAAGCTCTGTTCGCATTTTTTTTTCTGCGCCTCTCCTCGCGATCCGTCGGGATTCGGCGTTTCCGCCTCCCCTCTCCGGCGCAGCGCCTCCTCTCTCCACTCGGCGATCCACCGAGATCCGGCGTCTCCAGCGCGTCTTCTCGCTATCGCGATCCAGATCTCCAGCGCGTCTTCTCGCTATCGCGATCCAGGTCCGGCCTCTCCAGCGCCTCTCCTCACGATCCAGATCCGGCGCCTCCAGCGCCTCTTCTCTTCGGCGCAGCACTCGCGACAGTCCGCACGGTGATCAACACCGGGATCCAGTCGAAACTCTCCAGTTCCCTAAGGCTAAAATCGGGTGTCCATCCCGACAGCACTACTCCACCGGGATCAAGATTTTCTGCTCTCATTTGGCCCCATGGCCGGAGGTATAACTTCACTTATCCCCTCTATGCGTGATCCTCAATGGTTTTAACCTAACATTTGGTATCAGAGCACCGTATAGAGGTCTATTTTCTGTGAAGATTTCATCCCAAAAATTTCTTTTCCTTTTTTTTGTGAGTTGAGGGATCGTCGTGTTTTCCTATTGCCGGTTGTTCTGTGATGGTGTAATATTTTTTCAAGGCCCTGTAATAATTCATTATTCTTTTATCTGGAATGTAATGGACCGGCAATGGACACCCCGCTTTCCTGACCCGAATCCGATTTTTCTGACCACCTTATGGAGAAGATCAAGCGCTTCAAATCCGGTGATCGAAGGGGTTCTCCGATGCGGTGGTGGAGGAACATATCAAAACGTCCAAGTCTTGGCGATAGTGGTGAAACCAGAGTACCTATGAAGCTTTTCAGTTAAAAGCGTTTATGGAAATCGGATTCGGTCACTCTCTTTTGAGAACTCCAACTTTTCTTTGCATAAAATTAGAATACCGGTTTATCGTGATTATCAGGAGTAGCCACAGCATCTTGATAAGCACGGTAAAAGTGACTATTCCGGGAACACATCGTGGGGTGCGTAATTATAGTCACAAATATCTAGTTTATGCACGTTGCAATTAAATTTTAAGGTTGCTAAACAATTGCTCGGCCCCACAGGGAAGTAATTGATAACAACAACTTTTTTAATTGGTATATAGTAGTAAGAGTGTACCCCGATTAATGGGTCTTCTTGCCCACAGGTACGAGTTCTCATTGATCGTGATACATAATCTCACTAGCTATATAAATAAAATAAAAATTATAAAAATCCTATGCGATGGCTAGCGGTCTTTGCCCACAGGGAGACTGGATTTTTTATTATTATTCTAATTAACAATTAATATGAGTTAATTGTTAAGTAAAGTTTTTTTTTTTGATGTCACTCTGCGCAATTTCTTCTTAATTCATGTCGTTGCTTTAAAATAAATCGTAAGCATGGATTTTTTCTTTTTTCTTATTTTTTCTTATTGTTTTTAATACGGTGATCGACCCAACTCAATTCATCCCCACTCTCTCGGGGGACAATTATAAAATATGGAAAGATAAGGTGCTTCTAGCCTTAGGGTGTATGGACCTTGATTTAGCACTCCGCGTGGATGAGCCTGCTCTCCCCACGGCGGAGAGCACACCAGCTGACCGTACCTTATACGAGCGATGGGAGAGATCTAATCGTCTCAGTATAATGGTAATCAAGACCCACGTCAGTCAGAGCATTCGGGGATCTATCCCTGAGTGCAAAACTGCTAAAGAACTGATGGGGGGCCATTGACGAACAGTTCGTCAGCTCCGATAAAGCACAAGCCAGCACCCTGATGGCAAAGCTCTGTTCCATGAAGCTCAAAGGGACAGAAAGCGTAAGGGGACATATAATGGAAATGAGAGACATAGCTGCTCAGCTGAAGACATTGGACGTTGATTTTTCGGAGTCATTTCTGGTCCACTTCATCTTGACTTCTTTGCCTGCCGACTTCACTGCCTTCAAGGTGTCTTATATGACACATAAGGAAAAATGGTCAGTGAACGAGCTATTGAACATGTGCGTTCAAGAGCAAGGTAGGCTGAAGCAAGAGAAGCTGGAATCGGTGAACTTTATGCACCACAAGAAAGGGCAATCCAGCAGGACAAAGAGTGACCCAAAAAGCAAGGGCAAGGGGATAGCTGTTCCCATAAAGAAACAGGAGAACATGAAGCTATCAACTTGTTTCTTTTGCAAAAAGAGTGGTCACATGAAGAAGGATTGCAACAAGTACAAAACTTGGCTCGCAAAAAGGGAAGGTATGGCGTCTTTAGTGTGTTATGAATCAAATTTCGTAAATTCTCATGATTTTCATAACACATGGTGGATTGACTCAGGCTCTACAATCCATGTTTCTACTGTTATGCAGGGGTTTCAAATCCTAAGGAAACCTAGTGATGGAGAACTATGCGTCTATTCAGGAAATAGGATGTCATCTTCTGTTGAAGGTGTTGGGACATACAGGCTCGTTCTTCAAACCGGATACATTTTGGAGTTAGAGAAGACATTCTTCATTCCTAGTTTTTCTAAAAATCTATTATATGTATCAAGACTAACGCCTAAGGGCTTTAATTTTCAGTTTAACGGCTTTTCAATTCTGATTATTAAAGATTCGGTCCCTATTGGCTCTGGTAGATTAATTGATGGTTTATATAGTCTTGATTTAGATTTAAATTATATGCAATCATTCACTACAGTGCTTGATAACGGTAGCACTCATAATGTGAAAAACATCAATTCATCTAGTTTATGGCATAGGAGATTAGGACATATCTCCATAGAGCGCCTTAAAAGATTAGTGAAAGAAGGTGTCATTCAGGCACTTGACTTCACTGATTTTGGGACTTGCATACAATGCATAAAGGGAAAGCATACAAACAAGTCCAATAAAAGAGCTAGAAGAAGTGATGCTAAATTAACGATTATTCACACTGATATCTGTGGACCATTTAACACCCTCTGCATGAATGGTCAAAAGTATTTTATTACTTTCATTGACGATTTTACAAGATACATGTATCTTTACCTCTTGAATGACAAATCTGAAGCACTCGATGCTTTCAAAGTCTATAAGACAGAGGTAGAGAAACAATCTAGTTTGAGTATCAAAATTTTAAGATCTGACAGAGGCGGTGAATATTATGGTAGGTTCATAGATGGAACTCAAAGACCAGGTCCATTTGCTAGATTCCTTCAGAAACATGGAATCATAGCTCAATAT
The DNA here is from genome assembly GCA_039583875.1 of Platanthera guangdongensis. NCBI lineage: Eukaryota > Viridiplantae > Streptophyta > Magnoliopsida > Asparagales > Orchidaceae > Platanthera > Platanthera guangdongensis. Next base: position 29,784,776 of record CM077158.1, read on the forward strand.
ACGACGCCCGGCACGCCGCAACAAAATGACATAGCCGAAAGGAGGAATCGTACATTAATGGACATGGTAAGGAGCATGACTAGTGTCTCATCTCTCCATCCTAACATGTGGAGTGAAGCCTTGAAAACGGCCGTGTACATCTTGAACCGGGTTCCATCCAAATCGGTTCCTAAAACACCGTTTGAGTTATGGAATGGATGGAAGCCCAGTTTAAACCATGTGCACATATGGGGTTGTCTAGTAGAGTTTAGGATATACAACCCACATGAATGGAAATTAGACCCGAGGACAATCAGTGGCTTTTTTATGGGCTATGCAGAAAAATCCAAGGATTTTAGGTTTTATTGTCCCTCTCACACGCTAAAAATAGTTGAAGCAAGGAATGCCAAATTTCTTGAGGAAATTCACACTGGTGAGAATAGTTCTCATAAGTTTGTGATAGAAGAGATGCAGGAGACTGCACACTCTGGTAGTGGTGTTGACCCTGGTGGGCTCATGCCGCTGTGGCTCAACGCCTACCTATTCAGATCCCAACTTATGAAGGAGTGATCGATGATCCCCCTATCCAGAACTCTCATGAAGAAGTGGTCAGTGAAGCAGTCATCCAGGAACCACTACCAGTGATTGAGACTGCGCCACAACCACCTGATCAACCAGATTTGAGAAGATCTTCAAGAGCCAAAAGGTCGGCTATTCCATCAGATTATGTAGTGTACTTACAAGAGACCGACGATCTGTCTGGACTCAATCAAGACCCCCTCACCTTTTCAGAGGCCATGGGCCGTACTGATTCTGATAAATGGTATGAAGCTATGAAGGAAGAAATTAACTCAATGGCAGTCAATCAAGTATGGGTTCTAGTAGAGTTACCAGCAGGTTCGCATGCGGCAGGTTGCAAATGGGTCTATAAGACCAAAGTTGACACCTCTGGTAACATCGAACGATATAAAGCAAGACTTGTAGCCAAAGGTTTCCTTCAAAGAGAGGGTATTGATTATCACGACACCTTCTCTCCAATTTCTAAGAAGGATTCATTAAGGATAATCATGGCCATAGTAGCTCATTTTAATCTGGAGCTACATCAAATGGATGTCAAAACAGCATTCTTAAATAGGGACCTTGAGGAGGAAGTATACATGATCCAACGTGAAGGTTTCGTTTCGGAGAAAGGTCATAAGCTTGTATGCAAATTATTAAGGTCACTATATGGGCTAAAACAGTCCGCACGACGATGGTATATAAAGTTTCACAATGTGATTATCTCATTCGTTTCGAGGAAAACATTGTAGATGATTGCATATACATCAAGGTCTGTGGGAGCAAGTTTATGTTATTAGTCCTATATGTTGACGACATTTTGCTAGCAAGCAATGATTTGGGAATGATATGGGAGACTAAACAATTTCTCTCTAAGAATTTTGATATGAAAGATTTAGGGGAGGCTTCCTATGTTATAGGAATCGAGATACATAGAGATAGATCTAGAAAGATCTTGGGATTATCTCAGAAGGCCTATATCAACAGAATTCTAGAGAGATTCAATATGAAAACCTGTTCCAGTTCAATAGCTCCTATTGTAAATGGTGACAAATTCAGTTTGTCACAATGTCCCAAAAATTCTCTGGAGTTGGAATCCATGAAAGATATTCCGTTTGCATCTGCGGTTGGCAGTTTGGTCTACTTAGATGTTTGCACTAGACCAGACATTGCATTCGTTGTAGGGATGTTGGGAAGATACCAAAGTAATCCTGGAATGGAGCACTGGATAGCTGTCAAGAAAGTGTTACGATATCTCCAGGGGACGAAAGATTACATGCTTACATATAAAGAATCCGACAATCTGGACCTGGTCGGATACACAGATGCAGACTTTGCAGGCTGCCAAGACTCGAGGAAATCCACATCGGGCTACATCTTTATGTTGGCTGGTGGTGCAGTAGCGTGGAAGAGTGTCAAACAGACCCTCATTGCATCCTCGACTATGGAAGCAGAGTTTATTGCATGCTATGAAGCAATGAAGCAGGCATTGTGGTTGAGGAATTTCACCTCAGGTCTTAGGGTGATGAATACAGTTCCTAAGCCCATGAAGCTTCTTTGTGGTAATGCTGCAGCAGTGTTCTTTGCCAAGAACAATAAAAGTGGGAGCCGCAGCAAACACATTGACATAAAGTTTTTGGTGGTTAGAGAGAACGAGCAGGAAGGTAAAATCATCATCGAGCATATAGGCACCCTGCTTATGATAGCAGATCCCATGACTAAAGGGCTCCCACCTAAGCTATACAAAAGTCATGTAGAAAGAATGAGACTTGTGGAGTCGCTTGATGTTTGAAGTTGTCATGACATTTTATGTTATTTTCCTGTTGTGAGTGATTAATGCAATTTTTTCAGGATACTATCTCTGTTGCGCATATTAAAGTATTATTAGAGATTTAATATTGCATTAAAGAGTGGGAGCTTCCACTCATAAAGAATTAATGCCGTGTAAAGCACTTGATAGGATTTAACGGCTACATTGTGATTGCGGAAGGGAAGTGCCTACTGCTTAAGGTACAACTGCTGCAGTCCATGTGGTGGTGACGTCCTATGCAGGTATGAAGACGTCACATAGAGTTTGGGCCAAGAGTCGCTGTTTTTTCTTTTATTATGTATGGTCATACGAAAAGTTTTCTTTTATGTTCACTATCACCCTATGAGTCTAGTGTTACTTTACTCTTATAAAGCAAAATTATTATTTTCTAAATAATAGGAAGGATTTTCTCCGTGTCGAGTCAAGTGGGAGAATGTTAGATTGTCTAATTTGATTCGACACGTCGGAGTCCGGTAGGGTGATAGTATAACGGGGTGACTCGACGAACCCATTTGTGGCGAGTGGTTCAAGCCTGATCGCGGTTTATGTCAAGATCCTCTAGATGGGAGGATGTACGGCCACGATCGATCAAGTTTGCTTGAGGCCCTAGATTGGGGGTATATATAGGAGTGTTAAAACCCATCTTATAACACTCTAATTTTCGGTTCTCTCCCCAACCCTAGAAGCCCGAGCAGCCAGCAAAGCTCTGTTCGCGTTTTTTTTTCTGCGCCTCTCCTCGCGATCCGTCGGGATCCGACATTTCCGCCTCCCCTCTCCGGCGTAGCGCCTCCTCTCTCCACTCGGTGATCCACCGAGATCCGGCGTATCCAGCGCGTCTTCTCGCTATCGCGATCCAGATCTCCAGCGCGTCTTCTCGCTATCGCGATCCAGGTCCGGCCTCTCCAGCGCCTCTCCTCGCGATCCAGATCCGGCGCCTCCAGCGCCTCTTCTCTCCGGCGCAGTGCTCGCGACAGTCCGCACGGCGATCAACACCGGGATCCAGTCGAAACTCTCCGGTGCAGTTCCCGAAGGCTGAAATCGGGTGTCCACCCCGACAACACTACTCCACCGGGATCAAGATTTCTTGCTCTCATTTGGCCCCATGGCCGGAGGTATAACTTCACTTATCCCCTCTATGCGTGATCCTCAATGGTATTAACCTAACAAGAAGAGCTTCGAGAGTGACATGCCACCCCTCGCAGAGCAAAGTATTTATTCTTGTGTAGAGGGGAGCGTTGCTCTCAGAGCGCTATGGAGACTTTAGTTGATGTACAGAGGTTGGAGAGGCGGGCTCTGCACGTTTTTGGTTTGCGGCTTTGTCTCATGATGCACACATGGTAGTCTGGAGCGGAGAGCTTGCTATTGATTGGAGGGGTTGCTGCTAGCTGGAGGGCGCAATGTGGACAGAGTTTGCTCTCTCGCAATTCGGTCGGTTCTCCCTTTTTTGAGAGTTTTCGCCTTCCTCCATCATGATTTTTTGTTGTTGTCACTAGTAGGAGTCGATTGCAAGTACATGAGCTCTTCTTTGCCTCCCTACATGCGCAAGGTGTGAAGTGTGGGCAAAGTGAAACGTGCACAAGGCAAAACGTGTGCATGGTGGAACGTGCGCCAGACGGAACGTGTGTATGGTAGAATGTGCACAAAGACGCTCAAAGATCTCCCAGGGGTCTTCGAAGTCGCTCAAAGATCTTCAAAGAGTTTTCGAAGGCACAAGAAGATCGTTAAGGAAATCCCTGAGGATTTCTCTCGTGCATTGGATGAGAAGCGAGATGAGGAAAATGATGGAGTGGAAGGAGGGCCCTGAGGTCTTATAATTTTTCGGGGTGGTTATGGTGGTTACCAGTAACGGATTCAGAAATTTTTTCAGTATGGGCGGACTTAAAAATTAAAAAATTAAAAAATTAAACAAATCGAAAAAATATGAAACAAGTACATTAATACTGACAAAAAGTATACAAAAGTTGCACATACCTCAGCTCCGGTCTGATAGGAGAAGAATAAGATCGAGATTGCAATCACAAATCACAAAAAATTTGCCTCTGTTGAGGAGGAAGACCTAATCAGAGTCACTTGTACCGATGTCCGCCTGCCAGGCTTTGAGAATGATGGGAATAGAACGTCCAAGGTTTAAACCGTAGCTTATATTTTTTTTTAAGGAATAATGTATTAGCCACGTGTAAACCGTGACCAATACTATTTTTTTAAAAGAAATGGACTATTCACCACGGTTTTAACTAGTCGTGTTCATAAAGCCCTTTGGGACCGGGCCTAAACGGGGCCTCCCGGGCCGGGATTTCCCGAACCGGGCCCGGGCCCTGATTAAATCTGGGTCGGGCCGGGCTTCTGGCTCCGGGAGGGGGCCTGCTAAGGCCCCAGGGTCGGGCCCCGGCTTAGCCCGTGCCCTGTTTTTGTTTAATAAAATTCTTAATTTAATAATTAATAAATTATTTTAATTAAATTAATAAATTATTAATTTAATAATTTATTAAATTATTAAATTAATAATTTTAATGATAGCTGACAGCCCTATTTAATAGGGCTGGCAGCTTCTTCAGCAACGGCTCTAAGAACCGTTCTAAAGTTTTCAATAGCTCTTAGAGCCGTTGATTGTTAAAGGGGTCGGGCTTTACCCGGCCCTGGCTTAGGTGGCGTTTGGTTGGGCTTTTTGCCTACGGTGTGTTTCAAACGCACCGGCATTTTACGCATAAGCTGTGTTTGGGTTGTTGTTTTAAGAACCGCCGTTTCTAAAAAACCGCGGCTTCCTATTGATAGTGAACCGGTGGAATTTACCGCGTTCAGCCGCAACCTTTGCTTTCTGCTGCAAACCTAGAGCTCGAGCGGAGCGCGACGAGGAGGAGAGCGCGAGATCTTCACGACGAGGCGGCTTCTTCCCCGACGACGAGCAGGTCGTCCGACGCCTTCTTCCGCGGCCGACGCCTTCTTCCCCGACGACGAGCCAGCTTACATCCGACGCCTTCTTCCCCGATGACGAGGCGGCTTCTTCCCCGACGACGACGACCGGCTCTTTCCCGCACGACTCCAGAAATTTCTCCACCGACCCGAGCAGGTATACCCATTCTCCTCCTTTTCAATTTTGGGTTTTTCATTTTTCCATATTTGGGTGTCTTCCTCCATGTGTGTGCTTGTTGTGTTGTGCAGATTTGGGTTTTTTAGATTTTGCTATGTGTATGTGTGTGTGTGTTGTAGATTTTCAGATTTTGCTATGTGTATGTGTGTGTTTGTGTATGTGTGTGTTTGTGTATGTGTGTGTGTGTGTGTATGTGTGTGTGTGTATGTGTGTGTGTGTTGTGTTGCATGTGTGTGTGTTGTGTTGTATGTGTGTGTGTTGTGTTGTATGTGTGTGTGTGTGTGAAATATTTGTATGTGTGTGTGTGTGTTTGTGTGTGTGCTTCCAGATTGTTGTATGTGTGTGTATGTGTTGTGTTTTATGTGTGTGTGTTTGTGTATGTGTATGTTGTTATGTGTGTGTATGTTATATGTGTGTGTGTGTGTGTTGTTAAGTGTGTGTGTGTATGTTATATGTGTGTGTGTGTATTTGTGTATGTTGTTATGTGTGTGTGTGTGTGAAATATTTGTATGTGTGTGTGTTTGTTTTGTGTGTTTGCTATATGTGTGTGTGTGTGTGTTTGTTTGGAATAAATATATTTGTGTGTTATGTGTGTGTGTGTTGTATGTGTGTGTGTGTGAAATATTTGTATGTGTGTGTGTGTTTGTGTGTGTGCTTCCAGATTGTTATATGTGTGTGTATGTGTTGTGTTTTATGTGTGTGTGTTTGTGTATGTGTATGTTGTTATGTGTGTGTGTATGTTATAGGTGTGTGTGTGTGTGTTGTTATGTGTGTGTGTGTATGTTATATGTGTATGTGTGTGTATATATTTGTGTGTGTGTGTGTTTGTGTATGTTGTTATGTGTGTATGTGTGTGTGTGTATATATTTGTATGTGTGTGTATATATTTGTGCGTGTGTGTGTTTGTGTATGTTGTTATGTGTGTATGTGTGTGTGTATGTTGTTATGTGTGTGTGTATGTTATATGTGTGTGTGTGTTGTTATGTGTGTGTGTATGTTATATGTGTATGTGTGTGTATATATTTGTGTGTGTGTGTTTGTGTATGTTGTTATGTGTGTATGTGTGTGTGTGTGTTGTTATATGTGTTTGTGTATGTTGTTATGTGTGTGTATATATTTATGTATGTGTGTGTGTATGTTATACGTGTGTGTGTGTGTGTTGTTATGTGTTTGTGTGTATGTTATATGTGTATGTGTGTGTATATATTTGTGTTTTATGTGTGTGTGTGTGTGTGTGTGTTTGTGTTATGTGTGTGTGTGTTGTTCTATGTATGCGTCTGTTTTCATTAAAAATTAACTTATTTTATTTTGTAAAGATGGGAAAATCAAAAGATGGTGGTGTGGCCGCATTTTGGGACAATACAAATACCATGTTTTTCTGTGACATATATATTAAGGAGATTGAACTTGGGAATCGACCAACCACACATTTTAATAAAGAAGGTTGAAACAACGTTATGAAGAAATTTGAGTAGCTTACTACAAAACAGTACGACAAAGTCCAATTAAAAAATAAATGAGATCATTTGAAGAAGGAGTGGAAATTATGGACGGAGTTAAAACGTGGTGACACCGGTTTGGGTTGGAATGCTTCAAAGAAAACTATAGACGCTTCGGACGAGTGGTGGGACGAAAGATTGAAGGTACTCATTTTTCATTACTTCTTTGTTAACATTTTTTTATATAAACAGTATCTAACTGGAAATATTTGTATTTTGTAGGTTGTCCCGGCGGCCAAAAAATTTCGTTAATCAGGAATATATCCAGACCTGGAGGAGAAATTACATATGATGTTCAGCTCTGTTGTCGCCACAGGACATCATGCTTGCACCCCGAGCACCATTAACGAGATCCCCGAGTCAGTTGACGAAACAGGAATGTCAGAAGGTGAGCCGGAGGACATTGATGTCATTGGTGATCCAGCGACACGTGATAACACGGCTACGTCAGCACCTGTCAAGAAGCGGAAAAAAAGGGAAAAACAATGTTATTACTTCCGTGTTAGAAGACTTGGCGGAGTCTTCTAAAGCCATTAGTCGATGCATCCAGGAGGCACCAAAAAAAAAACAACTTCCGAGTTTAGCATCCGACAGACAATAGACAAATTGGCTACGTACCAGGAAGTACAGTCTGATGAATAGTTCCATGATTTTGCAATCACGTATTTCATGGACAAAAATCATAGGGAGACCTTTTTGTGCTTACCAGAAGGCTGAACGTAAAGTGGCTACGTAAACGCTTCCTCCGTGGGGGGTAGTGGAGACCTTTGTGTTCTCTTCTGATATATTTCCCGCCACCAGATTATGTTTTGTTTTTTATATTGTAGTGGAGACTATTATGTGGTGGACAAAATTATGTTTATGATGTGTTTTTTTTTTTGATAAATGATGTTGACATTATTATGCTTATGATGTTGTGAAGTTTATTTGTCATAGTAAGTGTTGATAATTTATTTCTCATACAGAATATGTCTAGCGATGAATCTGAAAATTCGACTGAAGGTCAGGAGATTACAAGAAAAATTATGTGCTTGCCCATCATCAGAATGTGGTTGCAGCTGTATCTTTGGTGACTGAGTATACTTCCATGATGCTTTGTCCGGTACCACGCATGACTTCAAAGCAAACAAACGATAAATGGGTGGTAGAGCTACTATGCGGGTCACGGGTGAGGTTTCATGACTCTTTCATGATGAGTCAAGAAATTTTTATGGACTTATTGCATGCTCTGGAAGAGAAGTGTGGATTTCGAGGAATAAGAAGGACTGCTTCCCGGAAAATCCTGTCGCTAACAATATACGTATTATCGCATAATGAATCAATGAGAAAAACAATTGAGCGCTTTCAGCATTCAACGGAGACAGCTAGCCGATTTTTTTCTCGAGGTCTTCGTGCTTTGCTGAAGTTAGCGAAAGAAGTGATTCAGCCATTAGATAGATCTTTCAACAGTACTCCCCCAAGAGATTATGTATGACAGACGTTACATGCCATTTTATAAGATTGCATCGGAGCAATTGATGGACACATGTTCACGCGTGCATACCAGTTGGAAGTCAGGTACCTTAATTGGGAGACGTGGCAGTCCAACCCAAAATGTCATGATGGCTGCTTTGATTTCAATATGTGCTTCACTTTCGTTATGCCGGGTTGGTGAGGGATCAGCGCACGAAGCCGTATTTTCAATTTTGCGATAAGTGATCCACGATACACCTACCCGCATCCACATCTAGGTAACTATGTAAAATTTTGTTAATATATATATATAAAAGAATTGTCCCTAAATATTATTAAATAATTTTCAGGAAAATATAACTTGTAGATTCTGGTTATCCTTTGCAAAGAGATACCTGAAACTGTATCAAGATACGCGCTATCATCTGCCAGACTTTGCTCGTGGTGTCGTCGAGCCGAAGGAGACCGAGAGATTTTCAATCACACACACTCATCACTAAGAAGTGTGATAGAACGATCTTTTGGTGTTTTGAAAAAGAAATGGGTCATACTACGGACATGCCAAGCTATCGTTTTGACAAGCAAGTAGCTATTGTGATTGTCACTAGTGTTTACATAATTTCATTCGTCGGCATCCATCGCGTGTGAGGACATTGATTTTAGTGAGTCTGAACAAAGGGTTCAAGACCATGGGATCTCCTCAAAACAAGTCCACAAGAGACATGTACTGGCACTGCAGGCGGTGTAGTGAAGAGATGATTTGCGCTACGTAATAGTATGCGAATCAGCTGTATGAATCAAGAGCGTAAAGTGTAAAACATTGTATCAATGAACATTAATTTTGTGTTGTGAATGAAAGTTTGTTTGGTATTGTTTATGTCACTTTCATACTTGATTTTTTTTTTTGTAAAAACTCCGATCTATCCAAACAACTTTTCAGAAACTCCGTTTGTAAACTCTGTTTCACCCAAATAGTTTTTTAACAAAACTCTGTTTTCCAGAATCAGCATTTTTTCAATCACCACAGCTCATCAGCAGCTTTCCATCAGCAACAGCCAACCAAACAGAGCCTTAGTCTGGGCCTAGAAACCGAGTTT
>CM077158.1:29794758-29885573 GCA_039583875.1 Platanthera guangdongensis
CTGACGAACTTCAAGCTGAGCTCAACGAAATTTGAAAACCTGAGCACTTGTGCTTATCCCAAGGAATGTTGAGCTGAGCTCGACGACCAATGTGCTGAGCTCGACGAACTTCGAGCTGAGCTCGACGAAATTTGAGTTTCGACCAAACTCATTTTCTTCACCAGTCCAATCATGGACTACCTGCATGCAAGAACTAAGGTACACATCAAATACATTATGTGTGTATGTCATTGACCCATTTGACTTCTTACAAATCTAGGATATTGGGATCAATAGACCAAACACCATCTCTTTCAACTCGAAACAAATCATGTAAACTTCATCCCCTTTCATGTGGGCTTTTAGGGCCTGAACAAAAGATAATAACATACGACGTGCGAATCTAATACCTTGAAAGGTGACTTCAGAGTCCCCATGTCTCAAGAAAGTTCGCTTCTCCACACAATCAATTCTGGCACAGTGCCAATCCGACCATGCCATGCCTAGAATGAGGTCGAATTATGGCATTCTCAATACTGTGGCGGGGGTTTCAAAGACCTTCCCACCAAGGAGTACCTCCAATTCACATTTGGCAGCAGCCATCATCTCAGAGCCATCTGGGAGGCATACTATCCGAGCAATACCGGTGAAGTATTGCACTCCTTCCAAGTCTCTAATGAAGTCTGAAAACACAAGTGAGTGTATGACACCGGTGTCGAGTAAAGTATAAGCTGGTTTCTGAAAGTGATTAGTTGTCTACCTAAATCACCTAGAGGGTGGTGAATAGGTGAGTTGTACGTCTTTTAGCGGAATAAAAATTTAAAATCTATGCACACAATTATCTACCAAGCAATCACTGATGACAAAAGATTTATAGTGGTTCCTCAACCTTGGGTACATCCACTTTCCCTCACAGATCTAGCAATACACTAGACTCGGCTACTACACTATCTCGGATTGAAAACCAATCCTACGCCTCGGAAAAAAGTTCCTACAATATCGATCCATATAACGGATCTACACTCAGAAGATAAAAGTTCCTACAACTCGGAGACAAAAGCTCCTACACTCGGAGAGAATTCTCCTACAAGAATGAAATTGAAAGTATATGAAAATACAAACAGTAAATCGTTCTCAGATCTGAAAATAGTCGGCCTGAATCTTCTTCTTTGATCTTTGCGGCTTTATCAGAGAAGTTGAAGAAGAATCTCGACAATAGCTAGATCTGAAACTTCTTGGCTTCATACGGTCAGATAGATGATGAAGAATTGAAAGACAATCTTGATCTATGAATCTTCTTGATCTGAATCTTCTGGAATTAAAAACCCTAGCCAGATATGCGCGATGAAGGTCAGCGGCGGCGGCTTTTGTTTTTAGAGAGAGAGAATGAGATTCAGAAAATACTTAGAATAATCTTGACAGAACTTGTTAGGGTTTGACGGTTTTGACAAGACTTTATATAAGATCTTCCCTAACGGTCATAATTAGTCTTAATGACATACACGTGGACCAATCACGTCAAGACTCTTTGAAATTTTCGTCAAATCTAGACTTAGCGATTTTTCAGAAAATATTGACTGAATTACTCGAGTGAAGGTTTACCTACTCGAGTACTATATAAGATTACTCAAGTGAATAGAAGAGGACTACTCGAGTAGATGACTTGGAGAAAATTCAGAAATTATGAGCAGCTACTCGAGTACACAAAGACTTACTCGAGTGCTAATATAGTTACTCGAGATGTGGAGTTGAACTACTCAAGTCCAAAAAATACTACTCGAGAGAATAAAGATTAACTACCCGAGAGGTAGAGGAACTACTCGAGTCAAGGACTTAGAATATTTTCTGGAAGAAAAATCTGGGTTACTCGAGTAGTGAAACTGGACTACTCGAGAGGATACAAACTACTCGAGTATGTAGATATAGCTACTCGAGTAATGGATTTAGAAATATGTTGAGGAATGAAAATCTTGTTACTCGAGAATTAAACCTAGGCTTCTCGTGTAGTAGATAGACTACTCGAGTACATGAACTTGACTACTCGAGTGAGGTAAAATTACATGAAATCCAGTCTTCTGTAACTCGAGACAAAAGACTAAACTACTCGAGTACTTATATGACTACTCGAGTAATTTACTTAGAAAACTTTTTGGAGAAGAAATTCTATTAACTCGAGAATGAGAGAGGATCTACTCGAGTAGTTGACTTAGCTACTCGAGAGCTATAATTTGGCTACTCGAGAGCTAGTTCCTTTACTCGAGTACAGATAGTTCTACTCGAGTATTGACTAAGTATTTCACTCGAGTATGAAAGTGACTACTCGAGTCAAATACTTGGAAAATTCTCTTCAACAGAATTTTCTCTTCTTTAGTGAATTCAGCAACAAGCCTTTCTCCAATCATTCCTAGTGCTTGAGTAAGAAGTGTATCCCAATAGAGAGGCTACACATGAGTCAACACCATGGGTCACACAATGAAAGATTACATTGTATGGTCCTGTGTTTGGTGACACATTATAGACTGACATTGGTCTACACTTGGCAATATAATCTTGCAAACACATAACTCAAACAAAACATCAAATACAACTTAATTCATCTTAGTTCAAGGGTGACTTCATCAAATCTAGGTTAATGTGGAAACAATACCCAACAATCTCCCCCTATTTATAGAAGTCAGAACCCTTTACACTAAGGTGAATTATATAGACATAAACATAGCTAAATATGCAAATAGAGATTGCAGTGTAAGCAAGCATAAGAATATAATCAAAAGACAAATGATCTAAATTAAGAATTATATAAATATGAATGTCCAAAACATCATTTCTACAAGAATAAATTCCACACTCTCAAAATCCTTTATGCCTTAAACTTGATGTTGCTGCTTTCTTTTTCTTCTCTGATGTCTTCTTGGTAGCTGAATGGCTTGGGATAATATTTTTGTAGGCCTTGGAGGAGCAACAAGGTTGTTCCTTCCAAATTCTCTATCATACAGTCTCCTCTTTGTCATAGATGTTTCATACAATTCTCATTCCTGGGAGTTGTAATGAATATTCCTGCTTTCATTGAAGTCTATAACAAGTTTGAGAGTATCTAAAATGAGAGACTTTGAAGTAGGAGACCAGATCTCTGCAAACTCTGGAGCTTTTCTCTTTTCTGCATCAGGAACTGGGATTGACTTGCTAGCTGAGGCACCATCACCATACTTTCTCTTCTTCTTAGAAGTGATGATCTCAGGAGGAGCTTGGATAAATTTATCTAGGGTTTGCCTCCCAAACTTGAGCATATGAATCTGGAGGAGGACCTTCATAGCCTTCAGATCTAGGAGAGAAGGAAGGTTGTTGAGCTTGAACAGGAGCAGTAGCAGCTAAGGGGTTTAGGTGGTGAGGAATGATGTTTGGATCAGCTGGGAATTCTGGAAGAATCTGATTGTGCATCCAAATAGCCGTGTCATAGGTATGGAACTTGACACTCTGAATTTGTCCTAGCACATCATCATGAATCTCTTTCATCTTAGCTTCCCATTGAGTCTGCCTCAGTGTATCTGATTTCTCAAGATATTCTTTCACTAAACTCTCCCCATTTCTGACTTCCACAGTCAGTATATTAATGACATCATCTTTGAAAGTTCCAACTTCTTCACAAATCTTCATCTTTGTAGCTTCTGCTTTCTTATATAATTCTATCTGATTATTTGCAAGAGTCACACCTTGCTCCATGACTTGACCAACACTAGTAATGGTGTGATCTAAAGCTTTTCTACTAATTTGAAAGAGATGTCTGAGCAGATCTGTATTGTGCTGGATCTCAGCAAATCCCCTGCTCATCTCAGTCTCTAGAGCAGTGACTTTCTCAGTAACAGCTTTGAGAGAAGCATCAAAATATGTCCTTTGTTCTTGAAGTAGAAGTACAAATTGATTCATCAACTCACTGGTAAGAGCAGCAGCAGGAGGAGGAGCAATAGTAGAGGGAACTGGAGGAGGAGCAACCCATGAAGCTATCTCTTCAATAGAGACTGAGCTCTTTACTCTAAAAGTACTAATCAGGGCATCCCATTCATCAGTGACTGTAGGCATGGTGAAGTCGAAGGTTCTCAGTGGAGCTTCAGCTGGTTCAGGAGATTGCTCATCAGAAATGAAGATGGTGTCATCCTGCTCTTTGTGTGCAGCAGGAGACTGGTTGGGAGATGGAGTATGTGATGGAGATGGTACTGAAGTGGATGGCTTTGGAACTTCAGTAGTTATTTCTTTTGGAAGAGGGGGAAGGGGTTCATCAGCAGTCAGTTCTTCAATCATCTCACTGATTGCTACTTCAGTTGATAGTAGGTTTTCTTGAAGTTGGGCTTCAGATGGAATTTCTGCAGGAGTCTGAGGTGGAGGGGAAGTAACAGCTGGAGGTGTAGGAATTCTGACTGAAACAGAAGGAGCAGGCTCCCCCTCCACAGTTGCACCAGAGGAGCTGGCAACCTGAAGTGGAGAGGGAGATGGGGTCCTGTTCTCTGTAGCTGGAAGCTCTTGAGCTTTGGCAGCTTGAACTTGGTTTTGCAATTTCAACTCCTATCTTTGAATGGAAGAGATAGAGACTTTCTTTATGTGGTGAAGAACAGTCCCTTTGGAGAAGTTGAACACGTCAGGATTAATCTCATGGAGGAGGAGAGAAATAATCCTGACATAGCTGGGAGCCTTAATGTTGTCCTTTATCTTGTCCAAAATCATCATCCCAAACTGAAATTTCTTCCTGCAGACTATAACTTGCATGATATCAAAGAAGTGGAGAGAGATATCCCTGATGGAACTGGTTTTGTAGAGAAGAACTTTGCCTATGATATCCACTAACAACTTCCCTTCAGGATTCAGGTCAGATCTTTTGATGTATTCTACATCTGGAGAAAGTCCACAGAACATACAAGTCCTATCAGATTCTTCAGGACCGATATCATCCTCCTCATCAATCATCGGCAGTCGAAGAAGTTGAGAAATAGAGGTTTTGGTGAGTTTTATTTTGATTCCTCTAACTTTGGACTTGAGAACTGTTCCATGTCTCTTGACTTTGACATTCTTGAAGAACTCTGCAACTTTTGGAAACAAGATTTTACATGGCTCCTGTAGAATGAAGGTGAGGCCGGCGGTGTCGAGAAGTATCAGAAGGTTTCAGAAATCATCTGAAATTTCGGTGATACCAGCGGCAACTAGTTCTGAACCGATGCTAATCTTGGAGGAAGAGGTCATGATCCCGAAATTGGAGAAATATCTGCGATGGGGAGGAAGATGGCGCGTGCTCTGCAACTTTTGGTAGAAGATGAAACGTCTAGCAGCTTACTCGAGAGAGAGTTTTGATTCATGTAGAGAGTAAATTCCGGACATTTCGACTTATATAACCTAATTTTTCTCTAATTAAAAAATAAATAAAGCTTACATACCTGGGTGAGGGCGACATAAGCCTTGAGTTGCGAATAAAGAAATTTGAATCAAGGTAGAAAGTTTGTCTGTCAGATACTTGAGAGACTTGTCAGTACTCGTGTGAAGATATGGAGGTACACGAGTGGAGATAGCTGGAAGTACTCGAGTGATGTCTGAAATTACTCGAGTAGATATATTGAAGTACTCGAGTGATGCTTTATTACTTGAGTAGGTCATTCTACTACTGCAGTATGTTACTCGAGTGGCTGATAAGGTACTCGAGTAGGTTATTTTCTTACTCGTGTAGTTTACTTCTTACTCGAGTCAAAAAGATAGAAATTTGTAGAATTCCAACTTTTGACTGATTCTTGATCTCTGAGCCTTATTGTGAGTCCACCTTCTCTAATCTTCTTTGCTGAGCATTCGAAGTTCTGTTTTGAAGAATGAGAACTTGGTCTCATCCAGTGGCTTCGTGAAAATGTCTGCAATCTACCTGTCTATAGAGACATACTGTAGATCTGTATGCAACGCTTTCTGTTAAAGAGAAAGCCCCGGAAAGAAGATCTTTTCTTTGAGAAAATGTTCTTGTTCCCGGCAAGTCGACATGAAACTCGCTAGCAGAAAATGAAAAAAGGTTGTTCCTGGATCCGGGCTAAACTTGCTAGCATGCTCTTAGGCATGTTGCTGACCAGCGTGAACGGTCGATCAGTCACTCCCTCATGAACATGTGCCCATGCTCCACATGCTCCCGGATGAAGTGATACCTCAGCTCTATGTGCTTTGTCCGGCTGTACGAGACTGGGTTGTTGGCTATTGCAATTGCACTAGAAGAGTCACAAAATAATGGAATGTTCTGAAATTTCATGTTGTATTCTTCAAATTGATTCTTTATCCATAGCAGCTGTGCACAACAACTGCCTGTAGCGATATACTCTGACTCAACTATTGAGATTGCAACACAGTTCCGATTCTTGCTACTCTAGGAGATACGCCTTATTCCAAGGAATTGGCAAGTCCCGGAAGTGCTTTTCTATCATCTTTGCTACCTGCAAAATCTACATTTGAAAAACCAATTAGCTCTCTATCATTACTTTTTGGGTACCATTAGCCAAGATTTGGTGTACCTTTAAGGTATCTCAAAATCCGCTTTGCAGTAGCATAGTGAGATTCCTTAGAGTTCACCTGAAATCTAGCACATACACATGTTGAAAACATTATGTCAGATCTACTGGTAGTAAGGTAGAGCAAGGATCCAATTATGCTTCTGTACTTAGTTTCATCAAAAGGTTTCCCTTTTTCTTCCTTGTCCAGAGACATAACTGAACACATTAGAGTCCTCATCGATGTTGCATTCTCCATTTCGAATTTCTTAATTAGCTCTTTGGTGAACTTGGTCTGCGAGATGAAAATTCCATCTTCAGATTGTTTCACCTAAAGCCCTAAGAAATACTTCAGCCTCTCTATACTGCTCATTTCAAACTTCCCTTGCATAAGTTTTGAAAACTTCTTGCAGAGGTTATCGTCAGTAGAGCCAAAAATAATATCATCGACATAGATTTGCACTAGCAAAATCTTGACTTTTATTTCCCTAAGAAATAATGTCTTATCTATCTTTTCCCTTGTGAACTTGTTCTCAAGTAGAAAGCTAAATAGCGTCTCCTACCAAGCTTGAGGAGCTTATTTCAGACCATATAAATCTTTATGTAATAAGTAAACATAATCAGAAAAGTTAGAATCAACGAAACCTCGAGGTTGTTCCACATATACCTCTTCCTTTATGTCACCATTAAGGAAGGCAGACTTCACGTCCATTTGATAGACGGTGAAGTCCTTAAGAGCAGCATATGCTCGGAATAACCTGATTGCCTCCAGCCTTGCCACTGGAGCATACGCCTGGTCGAAGTTGATTCCTTCTTCTTGACGATATCCTTTAGGGACGAGTCTAGCCTTGTTCTTTATGATCGTTCCATCCTCGTCCATCTTGTTCCTGTAGACCCATTTTGTCCCGATGACGTCCTTACCTTTGGATCTTGGAACAAGTTTCTATACTTGCCAACGTTTGAACTGATTTAGTTTTTCTTCCATTGTCATTATCCAAGATGCGTCTGAATTTGCTTCCTCAAACTTCTTTGGTTCAACCTGTGAGAGAAAACTTAAATATAAATTCTCGTTAGTTGTACCTCTACGAGTTCTGACACCATCCCGGGGATCTCCTATGATTTGGTCCATGGGGTGATCCTTCAGATGTCTGAGCTCTAGGGTCCTTGCATCTGGATTATCTTCAATCACCGGAGTGACTTCATCAACTTGGACGATTTCTTCATCTTGATCATCAGCCTCTCCAATAGGGGTTAGAGTGGTGATCTTGATGAACTTTTCACCTTTGTCTTCAGGCAGTTCATCCAAGCTAAGTTCTTTCAACTTTGTACCTGCATCTTCAATGAGCACAGTAGAAGAGTTGCCTTGCAGCAAGCTCATCTCATCAAATACAATATGTATTGATTCTTCTACAACTAGAGTTTTTCTATTAAATATCCTGTATACCTTACTATGGCTACTATATCCTACAAAAATACCTTCAAAACTCTTTTCGCTAAACTTTGTAGTATGATACTTGCCATTGTTAAGCACGAAGCAATTACAACCAAAAATTCTAAAATATGAGACAGTCGGTTTCCTACCATTTAGAAGTTCGTAAGGTGTCTTATCGTGGTTTTTGTTAATGAGTGCTCGATTTTGCACATGGCATGCAGTGTTGACGGCTTCAGCCCAGAAGTATTCCGAAAGTGAGGCATCACTCAACATGGTCTTGAAGGCCTCTATGAGTGTTTTATTCCTTCTCTCAGCCACTCCATTCTGTTGTGGAGTGCGAGGAGAGGAAAACTCATGAAAGATACCCAAGATTTCACAGAATTCTATCATGGCCCCAGACTGGAACTTTGTACCATTGTCACTTCTGATTTTGACTATGGAATAGTTGTATTCATTTTGTACTTGCCTGCCAAAATTAGTAAAGATGTCGAAGGTAATTGACTTGTGTTTCAGAAAGAACACCCACACAAAGCGCGTGTAATCATCAACAATTACTAACGTATAATCCTTACACCCAAACTTCTAATTTGCAGTGGACCAAACAAGTCCATATGGAGTAGATGGAGACATCTATTAGAATCTTTTCCAAAAACGCTTTTAAAGGTAGCCCTTGTTTGCTTACCTTTTACCCATGCATGACAAGGTCTATCTTTGATGTACTTAACATTTGGGACATCACGTACTAAATTCAGTGAAAATAATTTATTAATGGTTTTGTAGTTAATATGTGCTACTCTCTTATGTCATTGGTCACCGAGAGATGCACTATCTTTTGCTAAAAAGCACACTAGTGTAGAAGAGTCTATACAAATAAAATTTAAACAAAATATGTTCCTGCTTCGAGTGCCGGATAGAATCGTTTCCATATTGTCAACGGATTTTATCAAGCACTTATCAGCATGAAATTCAACTATGTATCTTTTATCGCAGAGTTGGCTTATGCTTATGAGATTGTGTTCCAATCCTTCAACATAAGCTACATCTGAGAAGGATACACTACTGTTAGTGATCATACCATAGCCTTTAGTGATTCCTCAGTCTGAACCTCCAAAGATGACCTTTGGTCCGTTTAAGACTATAGAGTAATTCTAAAGTAGGCTTCTTGTCCCGGTCATGTGCCGAGAGCATCCACTGTCCAAATACCAGATAGGCGTTTTGGTGTCTTTGTATATACCTGCAATTATGTATCAGTTTGCCTTAGGAACCCAAACGTGTTTGGGTCCTTGGTCTCGTGTTAGAACACTCCCCCTACAAGTATTAGCATTATGAGTGGTCCTTCTCATACTGCCAACTTGAGGAGTTGCAAAATTTATTGGATTAAACAAGCAGTCAATGACAAAGTGATCAGTTCTACCACAGCACCAACAGTCAAACCTGTTGTATCTTTGCCTTATATTTTCCTGCTTGACCTTTTGAAATTGTGGTCTAGCAGGACCAGCATGTTGGGTACATTGGTCAAAATCTACCTGATTTGAATAAGCCTCACCCAACTCAATGATATACATCAAAATGTATTTGATGTATTTTGAGTTACATGTGCAGGTTAAGTATTTGCAGGAAAGAAGAAAAGTTTCTAAGTCCATGTGTCGACACCCAGAGGGAAAGTGTCGACACTTAAGAAGACTTGTGTCGACACCCATACAAGCAGTGTCGACACTTGGAGTCATTGTGTCGACACCAGGGATGCTGAGTCGACACCAGACAGAAAGTGTCGACACAAGGAGCTGTGTCGACACTCAATGAAGAAAAGCCAGTAAAGCTGTGTCGACACTTAACAGTTGTGTCGACACCCAGTAAAGCTGTGTCTACATCAGAAGCAGTGTCGACACTTGGATGCTGTGTCGACACTCAACAAAAGTCTGCAGAGACTAAGTACAAGTGTCGACACCCAGAACAATGTGTCTACACTCAACAGAAGAGTCAACGCTGAAAGTAAGTGTCGACACCCAGAACAATGTGTCGACACTTAGCTGAAGACTCAACACTTGAATAAAGTGTCGACACAAGGAGCTGTGTCGACACTTAGCAAAGAACAGCAAAGTTCAACAAATTATTCTAAGTACAAGTGTCGACACTATGGGAATGTGTCGACACTCAGCTGAAGTCTCAACAAGAAGAAGAATGTGTCGACACAAGGAGCTGTGTCGATACTCAACAAGTATCAACACTGAAGACATGTGTCGACACAAGGAGCTATGTCGACACTCAACAAGTATCAACACTGAAGACATGTGTCGACACCAAGAAGCAGTGTCGACACTCGACAGATTCAACACATGAAGATGTGTCGACACAAAGGTGTTGTGTTGACACTTAGAAGAATTCAGCAAAGATACTGAAGTACAAGTACTTGTGTCGACACTAAATCTCAGTGTCAACACATGAAGAAGAAGTAGTGTCGAGATAAAGAATCAACAACACAAGGAGTTGTGTCGACACCTTGTAGACTAGTGTCGACACTTAGACAACATATGTCGACACTTGGTCTATAAGTGTCGACACTTAAAGACAGAAAGTCTCGACACTATCAGATAGTTAGAGAATTTTCAAGAACTGACTGAATGACGTGACAGCTGCCATTCCAGCCGATCTACAACACCTGTCAGAGTTGTTAGAATTCAGTTATGGACCGGACCAGCCAGTTACCATGAAGAAGGCCTATAAATAGGCTTATACTGTCTACAGAAGAGATTGATCAACAAGTTGTAGAAGAGATTGAACACAAGTCCAAGTTCAGATTTAAAGAAGATCTAGCTTTCAAGTGCAGATCTAAGAAGTTGGAGAGAGAGAGAGCTCCATCCAAGAAATCAGCTGTTGGAACCCAGCTGAGAAGAAGGATTCAGATTGGTCTGAATCTTAAGAAGCAGAGATCAAGGATCAACTGCAGAAGGAGTCAATCTAATTGAGTTCTACTTTCAAGAAGCTTTGAAGAAAGCTAAGTTAGATTGATTTCAGCTGAGTTCTTCCAAGAACTCATCAAGAAACTCACAACTCCCCTCTCTTGTCTTTGGGTTGCTGAGTTAACAATTGTATAATCATTTTTATCTTGTATGATCCTTTGGATCTGAGTTTTTGTAAGCCTGTAATTATAAAGGCTGAGTGTAGGGCTTTGGGAGCCTGAGTGTAGGAGATTGGAATCTCTGAGTGTAGGCCTTGGTGGCTGAGTGTAGGCCTTGGTGGCTGAGTGTAGGCCTTGGTGGCTGAGTGTAGGCCTTTGTGGCTGAGTGTAGGCTTTGTGGAAAAGCTGAGTTGTAGGGCCTTGGGCCTGAGATGTAGGAACCAGTTTGGGTTCTGAGATAGTGAAGGAGTTTGGCCGAATCTAGTACACTGCTAGATAGGCGAAGGGGGAAAGTGGATGTACCCAAAGCTTGGGGAACCACTATAAAACCCTGTGTCTACTGTGTGTTTGTGGATTGCTGTGAATGTTGTATGATTGCTGTGTAATAGTAGATAGAAATCTGTGTTAAATACTGATTGCTGCCATAAAAAGTCAAAAAGAATTTGGTCACCTATTCACCCCCCCCCTCTAGGTGATTAGGTACTATATCTTTCAAGTGGTATGAAAGCGAGGTTACTCAAAACAAGGACTAACAGTCTGAGGAGATCCTGATTGGCAGATTCAGTTTAAGTGAAGTACAGATTCAAGAAAATCAAGAACCATGGGTTCCACTGAAAATCACAAGGAATTGGGATCCATGAAACTACCAATATGTAGGAAGGAAATCTTTGGCATATGGAAGGAAAGGGTAAGGCTTTTTATGGAGGCCTCAGACTCAAGAATTTACATCACAGTAAAGGAAGGTCCATATGTGCCCATGAAGGTGTCAGTTTAAGATGCAAATCAGATAACACCAAAGGATTTCTCTGAAATGACTAAGGATGGGATTGTCCTAGCCACCATGGACAAAAGGGCTCAAAACATCATTGTAAGTGCCATAGATGATGCCACTTTTCAGAATCTAATACACTGTAAGACAGCCAAAGAGATGTGGGATACTCTCATTGTCTATATGGAGGGTTCTGAAGAAGTTAGGCAAGACAGAAAATTCTTGCTAAATCAAGAGTATGAAAGTTTTAGACAAGAAAAGGGTGATAGCATAACTGAGTGCTACAAGAAGTTCTACAGGATAGTGAATGAACTCATGTCCTATGGTAGGGAGTTCAGTAATTATGAACTCAATGACAAGTTTCTAAGGTCCCTAACTAAAGATTGGGACACCAAGATCTGTGCCATTAGAGAAATGGCTAAGTTAGGAGAAATTCCTCCACCTACACTGTTTGGCAAATTACTGTCATATGAAATGCAGTTGACAGTGAGGAAAGAGGAGGAGAAATCAACAAGAAATGAACATAAGGAAAGAACAGTAGCTTTCAAGACAGAAGCCCCCAGAAAGTACAGAGGAAAGTCACCAACTCCACCTCCAAAGATTGTTGAATCAGAGTCAGATGAGTCTGTCAGCACAAAGTCTGAAAGCAGTGAAAGTGATGAAGACTTTGCTGCCTTCACTAGACATTTTCAGAATTTCTTGAAGAAGAAACAGTGGAGGTCAAGGCCTTCTACTTCACAGGGAAAAGAAGACTTACATCAAAACAAAAAAGGCTTCAAAGAAGGACAGGAAGAGGACTAAATCTAACAAGGCAACTGTTTCAAAAATAGTGTGCTATTGCTGCAACAGACAAGGCCATGTTGTTGCAGATTGTCCAGAAAAGAGAAAGGAGTCTAATGACAGGAAGACGACTCATTTTAAAGGCAAGAATGAAAAGTCTTTTGTTGCCAAGAAGGAGAAGACTCTGTCAGATATTTCTTCTTCAGAAATTGAGTCAGATGCTGATGCATACATAGGGCTATTTGCTGAAGAAGAAGAAGAAGAGTTCATGCAGATTTTGGAGTCTATATATGAACAAGAAGACAGTCAATGTCAAGGGCTAATGACATTGACAGAAGGTGACAAAATCCTGGAACAGCCAGGACCCAGTAAGGTACAATGTTCAACTCTAAGTTCAATTTCTTGTGCCAGTACAGAATCAGATTCATCCTCATCAAATGATGAGAGTGCATCTGAGTCTGAAGCAGATATTCATCAATTGATAGATGAATACAAGGTTCTGTTGCAAGCTTACAAGAAGAGCAAGACCCTAGCCAAAAGTCAGGCAAAGGAAATTGCTATTCTTAAAGCTGCTGCAACTGAGTTTGAGAAGTCTTTTGATCAAAAGCTTAATGAGATAGCCAGATTGAAACACATAACTATGATTCAAATGGGAACTATATCATTTAAGAATGATCAAATCAAGAGTCTGGAGATTAATCTTCAGAATGAGAAGAACTTAGTTGCTAGGTTTTCTAAACCTAAGTCAGTTCTACCTTTGATTGATGAATTTGTTCATCAAAAAGGTAAAGCTGGACTTGGTTTTATTAAACCTGCAAGGACTGAGCAGTCCAAGTCCAAGTCCAAGGGCAAAGCCCCAACATTCAACAAGTCAGCTGTAGATAAGACAACAAAGACAGTACCTAAGCAAAGTTACAATAAGTTTGAATGTTGGTGTTGTGGCAAAGTTGGCCATTTTGCAATGGATTGTTGGCACAATGCTAGTGCCAAAGTGTGTAGCAAACTGCCTATTGGAAAACCAGTAGGTAGCTTTGTCAAGTTGCAAACTAACAAGTACCAAGGACCCAAGAATACTTTGGGTTCTAAGGTTCATTAATCTGTTTTGCAGGTGAGTCCAAGTTGCCATGCCCCAATATGGTACTTGGACAGTGGATGTTCCAGACATATGACTGGAACTAGGAGACTACTAAAGGACTACATTCCAATCAAAGATGGTCCAAAAGTCACCTTTGGTGGTTCTGAAAAAGGAATCATCAAAGGATTTGGTAATATTTCTAGCAACTTGGTTACCATTACTCAAGTGGCTTATGTTAAAGGGTTGAAACACAACCTAATAAGTATAAGTCAATTAAGTGATGTAGGGTATGACATCTCATTTGTTAAAAATGGTTGTCATATCAAGAGGTCAACTGATCAAGAGATCATTTTGACTGGTTATAGAAAGAGGAATGTCTACTGCCTAGACATTATGTGTGAGACCAATGGTTCTCAAGTGTGTCTTGTAGCTGATGAGATAGTCTCTCATTGTGTCAAATGGCACAAGAGGCTAGCTCATCTTAACTACAAGACAATTGGCAAACTCTTTAGCAAAGAGTTAGTGAGGAATGGTCCTCAAGTTAAGTATGTTAAAGATGGTATTTGCTCAGCTTGTCAAAAGGGCAAGCAGACCAGATCCACCTTTAGAAGCATAGAAAACAAAGATGCTGTGAGGTGCTTATACCTTTTGCATATGGATCTCTTTGGTCCAATGCCAGTTCACAGCCTAGGTAGGAAGGTCTATACCTTTGTAGTTGTAGATGACTACTCAAGGTTTTCCTGGGTGTTCTTCTTAAGACAGAAATCTGAAACACCTAGTGTCTTCTATAACTTTGTCAAGCAAATTCAGAATGAACTAAACAGTACAGTGGTCAAGATTAGAAGTGACCATGGTACTGAATTTCAGTCTGATAGCATGACAAAACTATGTGAAGACTTTGGGATATTTCAAGAGTTTTCTTCACCTAGAATGTAACACCCCCTATCCGTCGCATAGCATATAGCAGTAGGTCCGGCCGGGGCCCGACGCCATATACCACAGACAGACCGGGTGGTTACGTATGGAAACCATCCAACCAATCTCAACGTCCTACACAGAGCATTCTAGCGGAAGCAGTTTAAATAAGTTGTAAACAAGAACCCAGCATAAGAGCACGAATGTCCACTAATACAACAATTAGGAATGTATACAAAATACCCAAAATCATCCTTAAGGCCTTACAAAAATGTTTCACTTGTCTGTTACATGATTTACCAACTTCGGCACGCAGGCCGGCCATACATGAATAAAATAGAAAAACATTTCCACTTGAGCCTTCGAGGGCTAGCTTCGCAAAAAGGGCTTTAGCCCGCTACTGACCGCTTGGTCCAGCTGCACCTGCAAGCAACACACCACCGCACGGTGGCAAACAAGGCAACGGTCAGCAATGCTGACCAAATTATAACGATCCCGCCCCCAACTCGGGGCGGCGATGCTCCTTCCCTGCATTTCATTAACACAAGCGAGCAATGCATATAACCATAGCCATTTCAACACAGACGTTGGCTCGTACGGCCACACGTCCCGTGCACTCAGGGCACATTCTTGGTGAACCGGTCGATGTTACGTCAATTAAAGTCATTAACATTCCGGACTCACCACCGCCACTTAGACGGCCATTCCTATGAGCAATTCGTCTTCCTGGTATTGGTCACGTCAATTTAAGCCATTGACCACCGAAGACCACCATCTATGCCAACGGCGAGTGCCATGTAACTTTAGGTCTCTCTAACCCGAACGACATAGAGCGGGTACGGTTCCATCTAACCCGTGCTCACATCGCAACGACAATTTAAGCCATATGCGCGGGTCAAACTTTCACCGAATCCCATTCTACCGCAAATCACATAACCCCGTTATGTTCAAGTTGGCTCTCAGGCCACCAAGTTGGCAAG
This sequence comes from Platanthera guangdongensis, assembly GCA_039583875.1. Lineage (NCBI taxonomy): Eukaryota > Viridiplantae > Streptophyta > Magnoliopsida > Asparagales > Orchidaceae > Platanthera > Platanthera guangdongensis. Next base: position 29,810,307 of record CM077158.1, read on the forward strand.
ATCTCGTATCCGCCCAGTTTTCCGGGTGCACCTTTGGGTTAGTCCCCAAGGCTCCCTGCTGCAATCTACCGCGTAGAAAACCCGAAAAACACCCAATAGCACGGAGTCTTCTCCGGCCTTATGCAATGCAACATCACCGATCCGGACTAACATGTCCGGGTAGGCTTCAACCAAAATGCCTATGTCCGTTCTCGCATACGAACTCTAAACAACGGGGACTTTACATATCTACCCGAAGGAACGCCTCCAACTCTCCGCAAACTCGCGAGAGCGGGCTTCCTATGCTAAGAAAGAGAGCTATTAGTGCTCAAGATGAGGATCGCTACCCTTGCGTTCCTCTTTGGCGCCATCGGAAAGTAATCGGATGGAAATGACCGCACTAGCGTTGCCTCTGTGGATCCGGAGTCGGCTTGCGATTCGGAGCTCCGAAGCTCCTCCAATGGCGGATCTAGCTCCTCTTCCTCTTGCCTTAGCTCTTCTTTCTCCAAGGGTTTGGAGAGATGAAAAGGTAAGAAAAATGATGGATTTCAAGTCAACTCCCGGGTATATCCTCCCAGGAACAACCCCCAGCCATTGGATCTTCAATCAAGGAAACGAACGGCTTTGATTCGGGGCTGAAATGCCCAATCTGGACCGAATACGGCCTGGCACACGCCCGTGTGTCGCATTCGCCGTCAAAATCGAATCTCCTGGACACGCACACAGGTATCGAACACGCCCGTGTTCGAGCTGACACGCCCGTGTTCCAGCTGACACGGCCGTGTAGCCGGCCGTGTACCCCATGATTTTTCCCTCGTTTCCAACCCGAGCACTGCACGGGTTCTAGGACACGCCCGTGTCCTTGCCCGTGTCACTATGACACGCCTGGGCCCCCAGGCCGTGTACACAGGACATTTCGTCGAGTGGAGATCGACGACTCGATGACACGGCCTTGGACACGCCCGTGTCCTAGGCCGTGTGCCTTGACTCGACGATCGTCGAGTGAATCTCGACGATTTCACCTTGATGATCGTCGACACGGGTCGACACGCCCTGCGACACGCCCGTGTCGCAGGCCGTGTGCCCATGCTCGACGAATCGTCGAGTATAACTCGACGATTTCACGGCTAAGTGTCGACACGGGTCGACACGCCCTGCGACACGCCCGTGTCGCAGGCCGTGTGCCCATTCTCGACGAATCGTCGAGAATAACTCGACGACTTCGCGGCTAAGTGTCGACACACGCTTGACACGCCCTGGGACACGCCCGTGTCCCAGGCCGTGTGCCTTCAGCCAGAAACCAAAACTGGCCCAAAACGTCCCCCTTTGCTCCTTTGAGTTTCGGGGCGTTACATAGAACACCTCAGCAAAATGGCATTGCTGAGAGGAAGAATAGGACCTTGATTGAGGCAGGTAGAACCCTATTAAGTGATACATCACTACCAGAATATTTCTGGGCTGAAGTAGTCAATACTGCATGCCATGTTATTAATAGGGCTACCATAACTAAAGGTCTCAACAAGACCCCCTATGAGGTTGTGAAAGGCAGGAAACCAAACCTATCCTACTTCAGGATCTTTGGTTGCAAATGCTTCATACTTAACAATGGAAAGTCTTACTTGACTAAGTTTGCTGCCAAGTCCCAAGAGGGAATTTTTGTTGGGTACAACAACAATAGTAAGGCTTATAGAGTCTACAACTTGTCCACTCAAGTTGTAGAAGAGACTGTACATGTAGTATTTGATGAGACTAAACTTATTAACAATGAGTTGTCTAGTAGTGTATGCAGCCCCACAGGTTTAACAAAGAAGATGGACAAGCTCACTCTAGAAGAAGAATCTACTGCAAGACAGCAAGTAGAAGACAGTGGCTGTTGTCCAGGGGAGAACTACATGTACCAAATGCAGAAGAAGTACAAGGAGTACAGCAAGATGATGAAACTGAAGTGGTTCAACCAGAAGTCAGGATGCCTCCAGCCAATAGGCATCTTAGAGATCATCCAGTAGAGCAGATTATTGGAGATCCAAGACAAGGGGTACAAACAAGGAGCAGAAACCTGAATGCAGCAGTCTACTCCAGCTTTCTGTCCCAAGTTGAACCTAAGAAGTTTGAAGAAGCCATTCTAGATCCATAATGGACTGAAGCAATGCAAGAAGAGCTGAATCAGTTCAAGAGGTGCAAGGTCTGGGAACTGGTTCCTAAACCTAAAGACCACAATATAATAGGAACCAAGTGGATCTACAGGAATAAGATGGATGAACAAGGTGTCATCTTTAAGAACAAAGCAAGATTAGTTGCAAAAGGATATAGGCAGGAAGAAGGTATTGCTTTTGATCAAACCTTTGCTCCAGTAGCCAGACTGGAAGCCATAAGGATGTTCCTGGCCTATGCAACTTTTCAAGGATTCAAGGTTTACCAAATGGATGTCAAGTCAGCATTTTTAAATGGTAATCTTAAAGAAGAAGTCTATGTGGAACAACCCTCAGGTTTTGTTGATTCTACTTTACCTAATCATGTCTATAGACTTAGGAAAGCTTTATATGGTTAAAGCAAGCCCCTAGGGCTTGGTATGAAACCTTGTCTAGTTTCCTCATTGAGAATAAGTTCACAAGGGGGAAAATAGACAAGACTCTATTCCTTAGGGAATCTAGAGGCAAAGTAATACTAGTCCAAATATATGTAGATGATATTATATTTGGGTCTACTGAAAGTAGCCTTTGCAAAACGTTTGCAAAGCTAATGCAAGGTCAATTTGAGATGAGTAGTATGGGAGAGCTAAAGTTCTTCTTGGGTCTCCAAGTAAGACAGACTGAGAGTGGTTTATCTATATGCCAGTCCAAGTTCACCCTAGAACTCATAAGGAAGTATGGTATGGATTCATCCAGTACCATGAAGACTCCTATGGGGTCAAGTATGTCTCTTAGCAAGGATGATGCAGGGAAGCCTGTAGATGAAACCTTGTATAGAGGGATAGTTGACTCCCTATTATACTTGACTGCAAGTAGACCAGATATCATGTATGCTACATGTGTCTGTGCAAGGTATCAAGCCTACCCTAAAGAGTCTCATTTGACTGCAGTCAAGATAATACTGAGATATCTAAAGGGCACTCCTTATCTAGGCCTTTGGTACCCTAGGAATGGGGATTTTGATCTAACAGGTTATTCAGATGTAGACTTTGCAGGATGCAAAGAAGATAGAAAAAGCACTACTGGAACCTGTCAATTCTTAGGTGGGAGACTAATTTCATGGAGTTGCAAAAAGCAAACCAGTGTGGCTATCTCCATTGCAGAGTCAGAGTATGTGGCTGCAGGAAGTTGCTGTGCTCAACTTCTATGGATACAACATCAGCTAGAGGACTATGGATTTCAGGTAAGTAGAACTCCACTCTTTTGTGATTCTACTAGTGCTATTTCAATAGCTAATAACCCTGTATCCCATAGTAGAACAAAACATATTGAAATTAAATATCATTTCTTATGGAGCATGTAGAAAGAGAAGATATTTTACTTGAATATGTTAAAACAGATGAACAACTAGCTGATATGTATACTAAGCACCTAGAAGAAGCTAACTTCAATAGGTTTAAGATTGAACTAGGAATGATAAACTTAGAGTAAGTTTATAGTATTGAAATTGACTAAGTAAAAAGGTGTCGACACATAGAGATTTCTGTGTCGACACAGAAAAGTGGTGTCGACACTTCAGGAAAAAGGTGTCGACACATCTAGGAAGTTGGTGTCGACACTTCTGACTATTAGTGTCGACACATGTCACGTAGGTGTCGACACATCCAAAGTGGTGTCGACACTTAAGTTTTACTCAGAATTTTATAAGTAAAGTCTCGACTATGTGTCGAGTTGTGTGGTGTCGACACATAAACAAGTGTCGACACATATAATCTGTTGACTAAACTTGTGTCGACACATAGGTGTCGAGACATTATAAGTCAGTGTCGACACTTATTGCCAGTGACGACAGAATTTAAGTTAGCTGTCCCGCCTGTTCATCTTCAAAATTAGAAAGGTATAAATAGGGTTTTGCCTTAGTTTGTCGACACGCTTTCTAAGTTTCGTGACCAAACTTGTGTGTCAACACCTCTCTTCTCTCAAGACAAATTCTACAAACCCTAATGGCGCCTAAGCTTGAGGAGAATATCAACGAAGGATACGAGCTGGTGCGCGGTGCTTTTGAGGATGCCGATCAAAAAATTAGGGCTGTCGTAACCCTAGTTGCCGATTCAGGATTGGAATATCTTGTTTCAGAACCTTCTAAGATATGGAAGAAAGAGGTACTTGAATTCCTCAATGGAGCTGAAGTGGACGAATCTGGATACAAGATCAAATCCAGAGTTCATGGAACAAAGGTTAAGATTTCACCAAAGAGCTTGAGGAAGGTGCTTCAATTGCCAAGAACTAAAGAGGAAGATGAGGTTACTGCTACAAAGACCAGGGAAGCTCTAACCTGGTGTGGACTAGACTCTAAGATGAAGATTGGTTCTGTTTTCAATAGAAAAGGCATGAACACTCAAGGCAAATTCATGTCTGAGATAGTTGGTAAGGTAATTTTAAGCAAGCTAGGAGGGCATGACAGAGTGTCTGCCCATATGTTTAGTATAATGACAAGGATAATCTTCACTCTAAAAACTGACTGGTCTATGGTAGTTTATGAGAAGATTAAAGAAAGCTTGAAGAAGCCCAACCTGGGCAGGATTTTAAGTCTTTACCTTGCTAGTATAATACCTGAAGTTATGAATACAGCTGCTGGAAGCAAAATAAATCACATGAGAAAAATGGATATGAGGTTGTTCTCTAGATGGGACAGGGTGTTGACTAAGGAGATGCCAACCCCTGAGAAGATAGTTTCTGAGAAGGAGATTCCACTGAAGAAGAAAAGGAAAATTGCCCAGTGGCTCAAGAGTCCACTAGCAGCTCAGATAGTGAAGAACAAGTTGTCTTCACTCCAGATGAACATGAGGAAGAGCCTGCTGTGAAATCTCCTGCTCCTCAAGATGATGCTGAGATCCAGGGGGAGCTACCTCAAGCTAGCCCCATACACAAGGATCAAAGCCAGGGGGAGCTTCCAGTTGTAGATGAACCCACTACACTGGAAAGTGAACAAGCAACCAGCATTATTCTAGAGGCAATCATTGAACTCAATACTTTAGAATTTCCTATGGAAGAAACTGATTTGTCTGATGTTCATCAGCAAACTCAGCTGGATCACCAAGTCCCAGATGCTGTCTTGGAAGACACATCTGTTGCAGCTCCAATAGTTCCTGATCCAGTGGTTGAAGAGACCAGAATTTCTCCAGCTCAGTCTCCAACAGAATATACCATGGAAGATCTTTTCTTGAATCTAGATCAAGAAGATTTTGATAAGCAAACTACTGCTGAAGAGGAGACTGCTCCAATTCAGGGGGAGCAAGTTGTAATTCTTGAAGAGCCTACAAGGCATGAGACTGACAAACCCCAAGCTGCTGAAGAACCACCAAAGGAAAGGGTGGATATAGCCAGCTCCTCAGCTTCTGAAGATGAGGAGACAGAAAGAGCTAAGAAAAAGAAGCTTTTTGTGTTCAAGAGAAGGAGCCAAAGTTATAAGAAGGCCTTACAATCTATTGCACCACAGCCTATAGTTCAGCAAACACCATCAGTTGATTATAGTGCTTTAATGGTGACAATGCAGATTAAACTGGATGAACACAGGAAAGAAATTGAGAAGTATGTTGATGCAGGGCACAGATCACTACTGTTTGATCTAGCCTAGGATATAAAATCTATAAGGTTTGAAATGAACCAAAATAAAAAGGAGATGACTGAATGTTTCCACAAGGGTGGAAATGCAGTGGTGTACTTAGCTACACACTAGGAGAAGATAAAAGTACAAGTGGATGATATAGCTGTGAAGCAAGGTTATGTTCTTGAAAATCAGCTAAGAATGAATGACAATCTTACTGAATCCCACAATGCAATAGTCACAGAACTGAAGAATCTAGCTGCAGGACAGACTCCAGCTATAGCAAAGGCAGATTTTGACAAAGTATTCCTAGAAGAACTCACTGCTCTTAAGACTGTCATTCAAGACTCCCAGAAGGCTATATCTGAACAACTTACAAAGCTCAAACCTTTCTTTAAAGATGGAGTCAGATACTTGGATAGTCAAATCAGATTCCAGAAGGATGATGCCAGAGATCACATGGCTAGAGAAGTCATAAAGGGGGAGAGAGTTTTAGTCAAAGATAGCTCTGATCATGCCAAATGGATATCTAATTCCATCAGAGCTACACTGGGCTATCCTCCTCTTTGTGATGATGACAATGTGACAGAATCTGGAATTAATCCTGCCTATCTTGGAGGTGAGCAACCAGAAGTAGCTCAAGTGATCTATCCTCCACCAGATTTTGACATGGTGCAAGCTGATATTCATCACATGTATAGCCCAACTGAAGGGAAGTCTAATGTTATTATTGAAAAAGTTGTTCAGCCTGTCTCTGAAGCTTTACACGAAGCCATCTTGAAGGAGCAAGCTGGAGAGGAAACCAGATTATCTAAGAAGAGGTTTAGGGAACAAGCTGAACAAAGACCAGATTTTGAGCAATGGAGTCCTACCTCTAGAAACATTATATTAACTGCCTGGAAAGCTGCCAAGGATAACATTCAAGACAGGAACAAATGGTTTTCTAAAACTGAATGGAGAAAACATGAAACCAGACAGGAGGCAATAGTTCAATATAGAAGGAAGGCAAAGTTGGGAAAGCTACCTCCTACTGCCCAGGAGCCTAGCAAGTACTTTCCAAAGCCATACCATTACTTTGAAAAACAAAAGATCAAAGCAGAAGAGCTTAAGAAGAAAGACTTGAAAGGCAAGAAGCCTGCTGATGCTGAAGTTGCTGATGCTCCTGTCCAAGCTAAAGTTCATGCTGGCAAAGGAATAGTTATTAAGGAGACAGAACTGAAATAGAATTAGAATTTTCTTGGAGTTTACTTTGTAATCTTTTAGATGTAAAACATTTTGTGAACTTCTGGAAATGAATATGACAGACATTAGAACAATGTGTTATATGTTAAATCTATTTCATATTTGTTCTGTGATGATGCCTATGTCTATTTCATATTTGTTCTGTGATGATGTATTTGTATACATGTGTAATTATTACATGTTTATGTTTACCCTGCTGCATATAATCCTGCTTTACATCATTTTGTAATTTAATTATGAATGGTGTATATCATTGACTAAGGGTTTTGACTTCTCCAAATAGGGGGAGATTGTTGGGTACATTGGTCAAAATGTACCTGATTTGAAGAAGCCTCACCCAACTCAATGATATACATCAAAATGTATTTGATGTATTTTGAGTTACATGTGCAGGTTAAGTATTTGCAGGAAAGAAGAAAAGTTTCTAAGTCCATGTGTCGACACCCAGAGGGAAAGTGTCGACACTTAAGAAGACTTGTGTTGACACCCAGGCAAGCAGTGTCGACACTTGGAGTCATTGTGTCGACGCCAGGGATGCTGAGTCGACACCAGACAGAAAGTGTCGACACAAGGAGCTGTGTCGACACTCAATGAAGAAAAGCCAGTAAAGTTGTGTCGACACTTAACAGTTGTGTCGACACCCAGTGAAGCTGTGTCTACATCAGAAGCAGTGTCGACACTTGGATGCTGTGTCGACACTCAGCAAAAGTCTGCAGAGACTAAGTACAAGTGTCGACACCCAGAACAATGTGTCGACACTCAATAGAAGAGTCAACACTGGAAGTAAGTGTCGACACCCAGAACAATGTGTCGACACTTAGCTGAAGACTCAACACTTGAAGAAAGTGTCGACACAAGGAGCTGTGCTGACACTTAGCAAAGAACAGCAAAGTTCAACAAATTATTCTAAGTACAAGTTTCGACACTATGGGAATGTGTAGACACGCAGCTGAAGTCTCAACAAGAAGAAGAATGTGTCGACACAAGGAGCTGTGTCGACACTCAACAAGTATCAACACTGAAGACATGTGTCGACACAAGGAGCTGTGTCGACACTCAACAAGTGTCAACACTGAAGACATGTGTCGACACCAAGAAGCAGTGTCGACACTCGACAGATTCAACACATGAAGATGTGTCGACACAAAGGTGTTGTGTCGACACTTAGAAGAATTCAGCAAAGATACTGAAGTACAAGTACTTGTGTCGACACTCAATCTCAGTGTCGACACATGAAGAAGAAGTAGTGTCGAGATAAAGAATCAACAACATAAGGAGTTATGTCGACACCTTGTAGACTAGTGTCGACACTTAGACAACATGTGTCGACACTTGGTCTATAAGTGTCGACACTTAAAGACAGAAAGTCTCGACACTATCAGACAGTTAGAGAATTTTCAAGAACTGACTAGATGACTTGACAGCTGCCATTCCAGCCGGTCTACAGCACCTGTCAGAGTTGTCAGAATTCAGTTATGGACCGGACCAGCCGGTTACCATGAAGAAGGCCTATAAATAGGCTTATACTGTCTACAGAAGAGATTGATCAACAAGTTATAGAAGAGATTGAACACAAGTCCAAGTTCAGATTTAAAGAAGATCTAGCTTTCAAGTGCAGATCTAAGAAGTTGGAGAGAGAGAGCTCCATCCAAGAAATCAGCTGTTGGAACCCAGCTGAGAAGAAGGATTCAGATTGGTCTGAATCTTAAGAAGTAGAGATCAAGGATCAACTGCAGAAGGAGTCAATCTAATTGAGTTCTACTTTCAAGAAGCTTTGAAGAAAGCTAAGTCAGATTGATTTCAGCTGAGTTCTTCCAAGAACACATCAAGAAACTCACAACTCCCCTCTCTTGTCTTTGGGTTGCTGAGTTAACAATTGTATAATCATTTTTATCTTGTAGGATCCTTTGGATCTGAGTTTTTGTAAGCTTGTAATTATAAAGGCTGAGTGTAGGGCTTTGGGAGCCTGAGTGTAGGAGATTGGAATCTCTGAGTGTAGGCCTTGGTGGCTGAGTGTAGGCCTTGGTGGTTGAGTGTAGTCCTTTGTGGCTCAGTGTAGGCTTTGTGGAAAAGCTGAGTTGTAGGGCCTTGGGCCTGAGGTGTAGGAACCAGTTTGGGTTCTGAGATAGTGAAGGAGTTTGGCTGAATCTAGTACACTGCTAGATAGGCGAAGGGGGAAAGTGGATGTACCCAAAGCTTGGGGAACCACTATAAAACTCTGTGTCTACTGTGTGTTTGTGGATTGCTGTGAATGCTGTATGATTGCTGTGTAATAGTAGATAGAAATCTGTGTTAAATACTGATTGCTGCCATAAAAAGTCAAAAAGAATTTGGTCACCTATTCACCCCCCTCTAGGTGATTAGGTACTATATCTTTCACAGCATTCTTGGAGGAATAAGCTTCATGATGATGGCAATCATATGATTTATTCTCCTTCATTTGCTTTTCCACAATGGGCTTAACCTTTGGTGCTTTCTTGAAGTTATGACCATGATTGTAAGGGCCATAGCTCTGAAGAATGGATTCTTCATAAGGTGCCTTGAAGACACTTTCACCAAAGTTTCTGGGGTGAGTCCATCCTTGGTAACGTGACTTTGGCTCTACATAGGTAGGCCTGGTCAAGTGACCGTAGGATGAGTCAAGATCAAACTCATTAGTTGGAAACATGACTTTATTGAACGAAGTCTGATCTTGAGGGGCTTTCCCTTTTTCTTTGGTCAAGGCCTTCTTGGCGGCCTTATTCTTTCTTTGAGCCTTGTTCCTCCTAGAGGATTTACTAGGAGCTTCTACATGGACTAGTCCAGCACCCTTGGCCTTAGATGAGAATTCAGCAACGAATGGAAGAACAGTCTTAGGATTCGAGAAACATTCAACAAGTTTCTTTTCAGTAGCGAGTTATTCTTCCAACTCTTTGATGATTTTCTATTTTAAGTCAAGGTGCTCAAGAGCCTTATTGTATTCTTCAATAACATTATTGAAGTTCTCTTTGAGTGAGTCAGTCTTAGCAACTTCCTCTCTCAAGTTGCTCTCTTCAGCTTTTAGAGACTTTATCTCTTTAGCCTGAGTTTTCACGACTCGACGACATTTGTCGTAAGCCATAATCAACTCCTTGTACTGGGCCATGAGTTCAAACTCATCGTTAGAAGAGCTGTCCTCATTATCATACTCAGAAGCTTCAGATTCTGAAAGAGGAGTGTGAGAGTTTACCTTCCCAGTGAACTGGGGCTCTTGTTCGTCATCAGTCTGATCCATAAGCCCAAAGTAGGCTTCTTCTTCTTCACTCGACTCAGATGAGTCGGGGTCACTAAGAGTTTTTCCCTTCTTGGCTATTAAGCTCTTCTCTGTCCTCTTCTTATTGTATGAGGACTTCTTTTCATCTCTTCTTCCACCCTCCTTCTTCTTATGGGGGCAGTCAGCAATGACATGACCTGGCTTATTACAACAGTAACAAACGATGTCAGTAGAAATATGTTTGTTCTGTTTAGGAGTGTACCTGTCGTGGCTGCTTGAGCCTTTTCTTTGTCGATCACCATCATGTCGTGATCTTCTATAGGAGGCATCCTTTCCTTTTCACTGCTTCTTTCTGTTTAAGAATTTCTTGAACTATCATGAGAGCAGAGAGAAATCTCCTTCAGATAGATCAGAGCCTGAGGTACTTGGCTCTGAGGTCTCTTCTTCACTCACTTCTTGTGCTGGGGCAGGAGAGGCATCCTTTGACTTCCTTGAGGTGTTTGCCTTTAAAGCAACAGACTTCTCTTTGGATGCAGACTTGTTCTTCTCTTCTTCAGCCTTTCTGATGTTGAGTTGAAGCTCATATGACATAAGCTTCCCGAAGAGATTCTGCGGGTCTGTCTCAGCTAGCTTTCCAAATTCCCTGATGGCACAGACCTTATTATCCAATTCCTTGGTTAGGGATCTTAAGAACTTATCATTTAATTCTCCATTTGTGAAGACTCGACCATAGACCCTTAGGCCATTGACTATCTTGAAGAGATTTTCAAAGGTGTCAGCAGTGGTGTCCTTGTGTCCTTGTCGGTAGGCTTCATACTTTTGATTCATAAGGGATCTTTTATTATCCTTAACTTCTTCTGTACCTTCCATCAAAGTGACTACGGACTGCCACATCTCCATTGCAGACTGACAATGTATCAAGTTTTGCAGCATGGAGTCATCGACTGCACTTGTCATTATATTCTTGGCCTTCTTATCTAAAGACACAAGTGCAATCTCGTTTTTGTCTAGATCCATCAATTTCTTTGGAACTTTCTTTGTTGGATCTATTGTGGAGACAGTCATGGGAATGTAAGGACCTTCTTCAACGATCATGAAGATCCTTGGATCCATAGCTTCCATGAAAATCTGATTCTTTCTTTCCACATGGAAAAGTTATTCTTGGTGTACAAAGGAAGCTTGGCAAAATTTTTAGCCTTGTCCATGCTTGGTAGATCTCAAAAGACAACTAGGAAGATCTGATCAATGCGTTAACCTTTTAATGATCAACCTGGCTATGATACCAATTGAAAGTGATCAGTTGTCTACCTAAATCACCTAGAGAGGGGTGAATAGATGAGTTATGCGTCTTTTAGTGGAATAAAAATTTAAGATTTAAGCACACAATTATCTACCAAGCAATCACAGATGACAAAAGATTTTTAGTGGTTACCCAACCTTGGGTACATCCACTTTCCCTCACCAATCTAGCAATGCACTAGACTTGGCTACTCCACTATCTCGGATTGAAAACCAATCCTACGCCTCAGAACAAAGTTCCTACAATCTTGATCCACAAAACGGATCTACACTCGGAAGATAAAACTTCCTACAACTCGGAGACAAAAGCACTTACACTCGGAGAGAATTATCTTACAAGACAGAAATTGAAAGTATATAAAAATACAAACAGTAAATCTTTCTCAGATCTACAAACAGTCGGCCAGAATCTTCTTCTTTGATCTTTGCGGCTTTATAAGAGAAGTTGAAGAAGAATCTCGGTAATAGCTAGATCTGAAACTTCTTGGCTTCACACGATCAGATAGATGATGAAGAATTGAAAGACAATCTCGATCTGTGAATCTTCTTGATCTCAATCTTTTGAATTGAAAACCCTTGCCAGATATCTGCGATGAAGGTCGGCGGCGGCGGCTTTCGTTTTTAGAGAGAGAGAGAATGAGATTCAGAAAATACTTAGAATAATCTTGACAGAACATGTTAGGGTTTGTCGGTTTTGACAAGACTTTGGCTCTGTTTGGTTGGGCTGTTGCTGATGGAAAGCTGCTGATGAGCTGTTGCTGATTGAAAAAGTGCTGATTCTGGAAAACAGAGTTTTGTTAAAAAACTGTTTGGGTGAAACAGAGTTTACAAAACGGAGTTTCCGAAAAGTTGTTTGGATTCAAAACGGAGTTTTTACCAAAAAAAAATTTTCAAGTATGAAAGTGACATAACACAATACTAAACAAACTTTCATTCACACCACAAAATTAAGGTTCATTGATACAATGTTTTACACTTTACGCTCTTGATTCATACAGCTGATTCGCAATACTATTACATAGCGCAATCATCTCCTCTACACCGCCTGCAGTGTCATTACATGTCTCTTGTGGATCTTGTGAGAAGAGCCCATGGTCTTGAACCCTTTGTTCAGACTCACTAAAATCAATGTCCAGACGCGATGGATGCCGACGAATGAAATTATGTAAACACATAGTGGCAATCACAATAGCTACTTGCTTGTCGAAACGATAGCTTGGCATGTCCCGTAGTATGGACAATTTCTTTTTCCAAACACCAAAAGATCGTTCTATCACACTTCTTAGTGATGAGTGTGCGTGATTGAAAATCTCTCGGTCTCCTACGGCTCGACGACCACCACGAGCAAAGTCTGGCAGATGATAGCGCGTATCTTGATACGGTTTCAGGTATCCTCTTTGCAGAGGATAACCAGAATCTACCAAGTAATACACAAACACACACAAATACATAAATATATACACACACATAACAACATACACAAACACATATAACAACATACACAAACACACACACACAAATATATACACACACATAACAACATACACAAACACATATAACAACATACACACACACATACACACATAACAACATACACAAACACACACACACACAAATATATACACACACATACACATATAACATACACACACACATAACAACACACACACACACATATAACATACACAAACACATATAACAACATACACACACACATACACACATAACAACATACACAAACACACACACAAATATATACACACACATACACAAATAACATACACACACACACATAACAACACACACACACACACACACACACACATATAACATATACACACACATAACAACATACACACACACATACACACATAACAACATACACAAACACACACACATACACAAATAACATACACACACACACATAACGACACACACACACGCACACACATATAACATATACACACACACACACATACACACATAACAACATACACAAACACACACACACAAATATATTGTTTGAATGCAAAACGGAATGAGTTTTGTGTGAAATTTTCTGCTAATTTATGAACATTACACATTCATGAAGATACACTCACACAAATTTCTGAACATTACACATTTATAAACATACATATAAACAATCACAGCGAAATGCGAAAGAAGTGAATCTAGACGGACAATTGGTACAATGAGAAAAACAATCCAACAATACCTGTGCAATAAACTGAAGATTTTCAGATCTTGAGAAAATCAGGAAGGGTTCGGTCAAAATCTGAAAAAAAAGGACGAATTGGGAGGGTTTGACAGATCTACATGAGAAAAACATGAAAAATTAAAGAACAAAGCATGGGTCGAAGCAAACAAACCAGAGGTTCCAGGAAGAGAAGGTTGGGGTATCCGATCAAGGAAAATCGCCGGAGTGATCACGCGAGATTCGCCACTCAAACAGGAAAAATTTCTTGAAATAGGAAGTAGGCGTCGGGGAAGAAGGCGTCGGGGAAGAAGGCGTCGGACGACCTGCTCGTCGTCGGGGAGGAAGCCGCCTCGTCGTCAAGATCTCGCGCTCTCCTCCGCGTCGCGCTCCGCTCGAGCTCTAGGTCTGCGGCAAAAAGCAAAGGTTGCGGCTGAACGCGTTAAATTCCACCGGTTCGCTATCAATAGGAAGCCGCGGATTTTTAGAAACGGGGTTTCTTGAAACAGCAACCCCAAACACAGCTTATGCGTAAAATGCCGGTGCGTTTGAAACGCACCGTAGGCAAAACGCCCAACCAAACGCCACCTTTATATAAGATCTTCCCTAACGATCATAATTAGTCTTGATGACGTACACGTAGACCAATCACGTCAAGACTCTTTGAAATTTTCATCAAATCTAGACTTAGCGATTTTTCAGAAAATATTGACTGAATTACTCGAGTGAAGGTTTACCTACTCGAGTACTATATAAGATTACACGAGTGAATAGAAGAGGACTACTCGAGTAGATGACTTGGAGAAAATTCAGAAATGATGAGCAACTACTCGAGTACACAAAGAGTTACTCAAGTGCTAATATAGTTACTCGAGATGTGGAGTTGAACTACTCGAGTCCAAAAAATACTACTCGAGAGAATAGAGATTAACTACTCAAGAGGTAGAGGAACTACTCGAGTCAAGGACTTAGAATATTTTCTGGAAGAAAAATCTGGGTTACTCGAGTAGTGAAACTTGACTACTCGAGAGGATACAAACTACTTGAGTATGTAGATATAGCTACTCAAGTAATGAACTTAGAAAAATTTTGAGGAATAAAAATCTTTTTACTCGAGAATTAAACCTAGACTACTTGAGTAGTAGATAAACTACTCGAGTACATGAACTTGACTACTCGAGTGAGGTAAAATTACATGAAATCCAGTCTTCTGTAACTCGAGACAAAAGACTAAACTACTTGAGTACTTATATCACTACTCGAGTAATTTACTTAGAAAACTTTCTAGAGAAGAAATTCTGTTAACCCGAGAATGAGAGAGGATCTACTCGAGTAGTTGACTTAGCTACTCGAGAGCTATAATTTGGCTACTCGAGAGCTAGTTCCTTTACTCGAGTACAGATAGTTTTACTCGAGTATTGACTAAGTATTTCACTCGAGTATGAAAGTGACTACTCGAGTCAAATACTTAGAAAATTTTCTTCAACAGAATTTTTTCTTCTTTAGTGAATTCAGCAACAAGCCTTTCTCCAATCAGTCCTAGTGCTTGAGTAAGAAGTGTATCCCAATAGAGAGGCTACACATGATTTAACACCATGAATCACACAATGAAGGATTACATTGTATGGTCCTGTGTTTGGTGACCCATTGTAGACTGACATTGGTCTACACTTGGCAATATAATCCTGCAAACACATAACTCAAACAAACATTAAATACAACTTAATTCATCTAAGTTCAAGGGTGACTTCATCAAATCTGGGTTAATGTGGATACAATACCCAACAATTTCCCACCAACCATCACGGCCTATGTATCAATTACAAGGACACAAAGCTAGACTCCTAGCATATCTTAGGCAATCAAAAAGAATGCTTATAACATATTAATCAGATAATGTCATACCTGCAATCACCTCCTGGGGGATTCTCTCCTGTGTCATGTCTAGCACAAACACATGATCCCACGTAGGTCCAGGATTCCTTCCTCGTGTTCCTCATCCTCATCAGTGCACATATCCCCGTCCTCGTGGAGCTACCGGGGGAAGGGTATGGATAGGATTCCCACCTAGCTGCGTGCAATGACGTCGGATGTGGCCCAAATGGTTGCACTAGAAGAAGATTCGTTGCTGTTTCTCCCTAGGCTGTAGGTATTGTGGTTGCGGTAGAGGTAGTGCTAGCTGCAGTGCCGGACGCTCCATTCTAAAATTCTGACGGAAGCGACCTCTGTCTCTATTGTTTCCTCTTCCCCTCTTGTCTTGCCTCCTTCTATAACTAAGACCGTCCTCCATCACACCCTCAGCGGGTCTCTTATTACACCCCAAATGATCTGCCTCCATCCTTTTTACCATGTCAATGATCTCAGCTAAACTTGAATCTTCTATAAACAAAAGGGCTTGCCTCAGGTGATACCGCAAGCCTTTGTAGAATCGTTTAACATAGCCTTGGTCATCCAACTAGTAGGAGTCAGCAAACCATGCCAGATGATGGACTCCCTCTGGTATTTTGTAACTGAATTCGATCCTTATTTTAACTGAAGGAATCTTTCCTCGAGTTCGTCTCTAGCAGTCGACGGGACGAAATGTTCCAAGAACGCTCCCGATAACTCAGTCCAGCTGATCTCCATACAAACTTGACTCTAGAAGGTGGAGCCCATGAGGGACTTCCACCACATCTTAGCCTGCAGTTCCAGGACAGACACTGCTAATGTCACAGCCATGCTAGCTGGAAAACAGACTCCTGCAAACAGCTCCTGCACTGTATCGAGCCATTCTTACTAATGCACAGTCGACTCTGTCCCAAGGTAGGTAGGGGAGAGAGAGCTTAAAAGTGTTTAACTAGTTTTAGGCCGGAACCTGTTGAGACCTAAAGGAATCCAGAATGGCCGTGAGCATCTATCCCAACTTTGATTGTTGGAACTAAGTGGGTACGGAAGGGGCGGGAGTTCCCCCTACAGTCTTTACTTGTGCTGGGATCTACACGTAAGGTACAAACCTATGGTCAGGTTGGCTAATCGTAAGGTAAAAAATGGACATACTTAGTGTGAATTACATATGGGCACACCACTGCTTCCGCTAAGTTAGTTTGCCGCCAAACTGACTAATCAAATGAGGGTGACTCCATTGTTGAAAGACTTCTTTAGTTCAGGATCGTAGCAAGTTGATACCATTTGTAAGACCCCCCCTCCCGGAACACAAAATACGGCTCGACAGGAGTCTTATACCCAGAACAGCCGCCTTGTGGTAGCGTTAGTACACAGGCTAACCTATACTACAAGTCGCCTAACCTGGCGGCTAAACATATTATTCATGCCAACCCAACATAAAGAATATAAAACAGATGTCAAAATGCACACTAGTATATAAGTCCAAATCAATACATCAAATAAAAGAAGCAACAAGGGCTTCAATAATATCATAGTATAACATGCCGAGAAGGCTACAATATGAATCTCTCACAGACTCACATCAGTCACCGACGATAATGATGACACCGTCAGGTCAGGCCCTGTCGCCCTGGCCAAGCTGTCCTCCTGCATAACATGCTGCAACTCTATTTGCAGGATTCCCTCCTTAAAAGGAAGACGTAGCAATCGTTAGTCATAAAGACTAAGTGGCTATCACATCTACTCCCTGAGCTACTCCTCGGCACTGGACGAAGAAAGGGACAAGGTACAATATATGTATATATATACAGAAGTACAAACTGGTGGTATAGAGTTAATCAATAACAGTGAATATTAGAGTAAATACAACAAATGAGTAAACAGTCTACTCTAGCATTTCTACCATCAACATCAATATATAATATGAACTACAATAGGAAGTAACTCAACTTATATGAATGCTCATACAGACATAAGTTAAGGATCGACTCAACAGTAAAGTAACTCATCATATAAGAGTGGCCATACAAACTTATACGATAAGGATCTTATGTATGCAATGTAATGTAATGATATGAATGCAATGCAATGACTCACCCATGAGCACGCACATACAGTTGTTATGTCGACACAGACTTGTAGTTCCCACTTTTCGAGCTGGTAGCTAACCTCTCAGGTGCCAGCCGTCGTGGTCAGACGGTGACAGTGGAACAGGCCTTCCACTACTATGTGGGCATCCACACTACCTGGCCTAGGCCTCCGTACGCCTCAACACTAAGAACACAATAGTGGAGCTCACATGCGTATTACGGCTCAGAGGAGTCTCAGGTAGATGTGCACCAAGAACACAACCCAAACTATCCTATCATCATGGCATGGAAGATGCCTCTATGAACATATCACCAAAGGTCCAAGGCCAACCATCCACTGGCACGGAGGGTGCCCCGGGAAGTAAACATCGGGGGCCAAGGCCCAAACTGTGCAAGTCTATCTGCCAACTCCCATCGGTGTGATGACTGTTGAACCCGTAGACCTGTCAGACTATCCTTAACGCAGGATTATGACACCACGTGTCAACTCACAATGCATGCATTTAACATATAAGGCTCCTCAATGAGTCCCATATAAGATTTCACATCCCGTGCTCAACAACATGCTAGGACTCCACGCAAGTCACTTACCAAAATGTCGTTCCAGTGCGACAACACCCTCGCACTTCCAAGCCTTCCACTTTTCCAAACCCATCAAGGGTTTATTGTTTACACTGGTGGCAAGCCACCTTACACAACTCTCCAATCTCACTCTGCTACCCGAAGGAAGGCACGAATATATGCAGTGGATCACCTTACAACTTCCTCATTTAACACATCTCATGGCCATGCATCAACCTCTTTTGATTTCCTTAAAGGATCTAGCATTCTGAACAATTGTATTAGTTCATCACGTATTCATCTAGCGTAATATCAAAAGTATAGATTACACATTCGATTATCGTGAATCGCACCCTCTTTCAAAACCTGTTTCATTCACCGTACGATAATCACACACATCCTTATCGGATATCACGAGTGCATCATTTGTACAACCAAAACCGATCAACTCATTTGTTCACCAAACTTCCGCAAACCATTTGTTTATTAAACTCCTCCAAACCATTTGTTTATCACATGCGCATTAGACCAAGTGCGCTAAAATCTCAACATTCATTCTTATAATCTCTCTCTCAAACCAAGTCGAATTCTTCACTAACCCGAGCATATCAAGTTCACAGGGCTTGACTGTACAACCACTTTGACTGGACATTCCTGAGTCTACGAGACTCATATGAAGACGTGTAACCATCCATTGGAAAGGTATTTCCAAGTACTACAACTTTAGTATTTGGTCCATCACCCTGATCAGGCTGTAGCATACCTGAAATCAGCCTCAAAGTCTGATGCGTACAGAAATAGATTTCTGCACGAATAAAGTATCAGACCAGCAAGTTCGATTGGATTTCCTGTGGCTACATACTTCACATGAACACATGTAACCATCTATTGGAAAGGTATTTCCAAGAGCTACGACTTTCATGTTTAGTCGAAAACAAAGATCCTGCTGTATCATGCCCGAAAACGTCCTTGAAGTTCGCTGCGCACAAAAAACAGATTTCTATGTGGATCTTAAAGCGAAATGAACGACATCAGTTCGTCTTCCTCCTTCAACCGATATTCCCAAATCACATCCAGAATTACTCCTCCCTTATTCACCCTCAAAGGCCAACTCTCTTCACGAAACCAAGTCCTCATCTTCACATAGAAGGAAGGAGTGGTCGAAGACATCTTATCTTTAGGACTCAAGTCCTAGCATGGCCACTTCCTAGGAAACTTCTTCTCATGAATCAAAATTTTTTTGAATCGATATCTCTCATAGGAATAAATATGGATCTAACACCAAGGGAGAGGGTAGGAAGCTCACCATGTTTCTGGAGGTTTCGACATTTCCGACAATGGACCTCTTTACTCTTCATTACGACATCCTCTCCTTCGTTGGCGGTGTTCTTCCATAAAAAACGGACGGCCCTTCCCCCTAGAACTCTGTCTACGGCGGTCTCTTCCTCTCCGACGGTTTCGCACTGTGAAGGCTTCAGCAATATCAAAGGATGCGACGACTAGGGTCCAGCTCTTCCATTTTATAACAAGGTATTTAGGTTTAACTCACTTTACACGTGTCGCCATATTAGTGGACAACCCATTATTACCCACATTAAGCCTTAGGCTCTGTTTACCGTGCCGTTTAAGTTCAAAAAGGAAATGTTAAACGTACTGTGGTTTTAAAACTGAGCTTGTTTGGGTAACAGTTTCAGTGATGGATTAACTTTATCTTCACATGTCAGTCGCCATTACCGTTTTGAAAGGGAGAATGGAGGTCTCCTGACCTTTTCAAAACAACGGCCGAAATGACCATTTTAGTTGTTACCCGTTTAGAACGGAATGGAGTCAAAACGAATGCCAAACATAGCCTTATTTAAAGTGACCGGTCCAAAGAAATCATCCAGCACAAATCTCGAAGCCCTGTTCAACCCGTCTACACAAGATAGCAAATTCAGCCGAAAAACGCACAAGTCAAATTCGGTGAGTATCAGGCCTCATACTCGACGAATCGACAGATTTAGTTGGGTATACTCGACGAATTGTTCATTGTTCTCGCCGAATCGCCTAAGTGATAATCGACAAATTCGTCTAATATCGTTAGTGATATTTGATGAATTCCCCTTGGCTGAAAATCCAACTTCTATCCCGTCAAATTTCTTCAACGATATTCGACGAATTCGTCAAATATCCTTTGTGATATTCGACGAATTCGTCGAATATCCTTAATAATATTCGATGAATTCCACTTAGCCATTTCTCCAAATCCTGGTGTCGAGTGCGTTGAGTATCATACAGCGATACTCGACGAATGGTCCGCTTTCTCAACAAATTCGTCGGATATCATTGGCGATATCCGACGAATTTCCCTTGGACTTTTTCTTCCAACAATATTCGACAAATTTATCGGACATCCCTGGTGTTATCCAACGAATTTCCCTTGGCCATTTTATCCTAGGCCACCCCACTTCGATCTGTTGTGTATCACTCAACTCAACACTTTACCCAATGCACTCGACACCTTTTGCCAGTGCACCCCGAGCCTGAGTCAAGTTTCTTGACTTAGAACGTGCGCGAGGGGCCTAGTGCGAAACGGGACGTTACACCTCCAACACCTTCTCTCGAATGTAGTGATGCTCGAACTCAATGTGTTTTGTCTGCATGTGACTCACTAGATTTATAACCAGCTTCAAAGCACTGTCATTGTCAACGCGAAGTAGAGTAGGACTTCACACCTCCTCATAGATATCCTCCACCAACCTGCGAAACCAGATGGCATCCTGGGCCGCCAAGGATGACCCCTTGTATTCTGCTTCAGTGGTGGATACAGACATAAAATCCTACTTCTTACTGCACCACGAGATAGCTAATGAACTAATCATGAAAACATACTCAGATGTTGACTTCCAATCATCTATATGTCCACCATAGTCAGCATTCGTGAACTCGTGCAAGTTGAAGCTCATTTCCTTCTCATAAAAGAGTCTCATGTCTGAGGTGGACTTCATATAATTCAATATACTCTTTGCATCCACTAGACGAGGCTTCCTATGATCCTACATATATCGACTTACTCAGCCAGTAACATATGAATTATCGGGCCTTTTAATCGTCAAGTATATTAATCTCTCAATCAAAGCCCGAAAGACTAAGGGATCTGGAAGAACTCTTCCTTCATCTCCTCAAAATTTTAAACCAACTTGTAGTGTAGTAGAGCTACTCTTCTCCTTCCTCATGCCAAACCGCTTCACGATCCGCTCTGCATATCCTTTTTGAGAGATAAGCACACCACTCTTCTTCATCTCTACTTGCAAGCCAAGGAAATGGCGAAGCTCGCCAAGATCCTTCATTTCGAACCGAATGGATTGCTCAGCTCTCAGCTTTACTACCTCTTCATCAGAGTTCCCCATAATGACCACGTCATCAATGTATAGAAGTACCAATACTTGAAGCTACCCCTCTTCTTAATGAACAAGCTCGAGTCTAAGTCGGATATAAATACCCGCAAAACTGTAAATGCTCTATAATATTCCCATACCAGGCTTGACGTGCCTACTTCAAACCATATAGTGCCTTCTTCAACTTACAAACATGTCCTTGATGAATCTTAGAAACATACGCTGATGGTTGAACCATGAATATATCTTTATCAATCTCCTTATAAATAAACATATTTTCTTGTCGATCTGCCAAATCTTCCATTCTTTGCAAGACACCAAAGCAATCACCATCCTTACCGACGTTATCGTGTTCACAAAACTAAATGTCTCTACATAGTCCTCTTTATACTGCTGTGAAAACTCTCTAGCAACAAGGCGAGCCTTTTATCACTCGATACTGTTGTTGGCTTTCTTCTTCATCTTATAAACTCAGTTGCAAGTAACATGAGTTATGACTTCTACCTTGGGCACATGATCCCAAGTTTTGTTCTTCCTGAGGGTAGACATCTCCTTATCCATATCATCTTCTCACTTAGTTACTCCAATGACGTTCTCATAGCATGACGGTTCCCGCTCGTCTAGAGGTTTGACAAAGAAACATGATACCAAGCTCACCATATGACCATCTCTGTATCGAGTCGGTAGTATGATGGTCCTCCACCACTTTAGATGCATCTTTTGTATCAACTTTTCTATCAGGCACACTATGTGCCTCGCTCCCCCTACTTCTAGAACTATAAGAACCTGCCCATGAGCTTGATGTAGCTGGAGCTCCTGGAGACATAGACAACTCTATCAAAAAATCTTCACCAACTTACTGTATTCTTTCTTCTTCCATGCTCTCTAATTATTCCATAGTAAAACTACCCTGGTACGACGTTAACTTATTGAATACCACATCTCTCGAGATAATAAATTTCCTTATCTTAGGATCCATGTACTTCTAACCCTTCTTCGCTCATTATAGCCATTAAAAACAAGCTTCCTTGCCTTAACATCTAGTTTTATCCCGAGAGCATCTAAAACGTGTACATAGCAGGTAAACCAAACACCCGAAGATGAGCCATGCCAGGCTTCTCCTTGAACATCAATCATGCGGATACTTCATGTTGACAGGACTCAAGGGCATCCTGTTGATGACGTTTGTTTCACAAGCCATTCCCTCTGCCCAAAAGACCTGGGGAATACCTTTTGCATGAGGCTAGCTCTTGCAGGTCTCCTCTAGATGACGAATCTTCCTCTCTGCGACTCCATTTTATTGAGGAGTTTGTACACAAGGGAGCTCTTTTTTGATATCATGCTTTCTATAGAAGTTGAAGAACTCAGAGGAAGTAAACTCCCCCCATTATCTATCGTCAACCTCTTTATTCGCAGATCAGGCCTATCTTCAACAAGCTCCTTGAACTCCAAGAACTTCTCGAGGTCTTCTGACTTCTCTTTCACAAAATACACCTATGTGTACATGGTGAAGACATCAACAAAGATAAGCATATACTTGTTACCTGAACAATAAGGAGTGAGGAACATTCTCATTAAGTCGCTGTGAATGCGCTCCAAAGGAGCCTTACACTTGGATAGTGACTTGTCAACTGAAAGACGTTGTGCCTTTCCACATTGACATCATTTGCGCACATGATCTTTACCTAGAGAGGAAATATTAGGCGAACTTTTCACTGGGCTATTCATAGCCATTTCCTTTAGCTTATCCATTTCCCTACATGCCCCGACCTCTCGTACTAGATAGCAACATTATCATTTGCCCTTTTCTTCTCAACATAGGAACTTATTGACAGAATGAATAAGTCCTTTACCCTTCTCCTAATATTGGTAACATCAGCTTTTATCACTGACAAGTTCTTCAAGAAATTCATGATAGTTTATAGTTAGTGCTATTCTAACTCACCTAGAGGGGGGGGGGTGAATATGTGGCTTGCCCTTTAATTTTATTCTTTTTTACTTTTAAGCAAGTTGTAAGCAAAGTGATAACAAAATGCAAACACACAATGATTTATAATGGTTCCCCAAGACTGGGTGCATCCACTTTCCCTCTACATAAATATAACAATGATCTAGACTAGGCAAACACCTCCAAATACTCAGCTCCTTGAGCTTACAACTCAAATCCCTCAGGATCTCTCAGATCTTCCCCGGATCCTACCTCAGACTTATCAGCTAGTCCTATCGCAGGCCCTATAAGTCAAAGTGCTCCAACTCCTACAGCTTAGAAATCCTCCAAGTTTCCTACCTCAGACTTATTTCCAAGTCCTACCTCAGATTTACCCAGAAATTCGATTACTCAGTTTGGGAGCACAACCCTACAACACAGGCATAAAGGCCTTACAGCTCAGGTACAAAGGCTTTTCAAAAAGTGTAATTAAGTATTATAATAGAAGTGTAAAAAGAATAGACCTTGAAGCTTTAGCACTTATGTTGTTCTTGCTATGATGGAAAGGTCTGGAGAAGGTCCCTGAACAGGATAATCTTCAAGTTGAATAGGTTAGGACTTGCTCCTCCTTGATCTTCTTCTCCAGCAAATGGAAGAAGATTTATCTTGAGTCAGACGAATGACTTTCCTTATTCTTCTAAAAGTATTCAACAAGAACTATCTTCTTCTTTTCTCAGAGCACCGTTAAACTTCTCTATATTTTCACTTAGTGTTTTTCGGTACTGTTCCATAGCCCTAGAGGTTCCTCTTTATACTCTTTGACAATATACAATGGCCTCAGGAAACATCTGGTTAATAGCATGGTCAAGAATAGAGTAGTTTATCCTAAATTAACGCGCCACCGCCAAATTTGAATCCTTCCAGTCTGTACAAGCTCAACGGTAACATTTTGAATATTCTTCACAATAACGTTGAGTGGAAATTTCATTCTTAGCGTTATCTTCCTTGGCGCTGAGTTTTGTGGCTTCCAACAACTTCTCCTTAGTATCGTTGAGATGATACTTTATTCTCAGCGGTATGTCACTGATGTACCTATTCAGCGGTATGTCACTGATGTACTTATTTAGCGGTATGTCATTGATATAGTTGACACTTATATACCATCTTAGTGGTATAACCCATCTTTGCTCTAAACCTTTTATATAGTCAATAATCCTGCATAGACATGAAGTAGTTATACCATCAAATACAATATGCACTTAGCATTGTAGGTGATGCATCTTCAAATATTGGAATATTGAGGGCAATATTCCCAACAATCTCCCTTTATTTGAAGAAGACAGGACACACTTCAATGCTAAGGTGCATTAACCAATAAATCAATATTTGTCAATAATACGACAAATCAAATTGTCAATATAGGCATCATGATAATAGCAGTAGAGTTGTTATCACAGATAAATATCAACTAAAATATTGTCATGAGCAAAATAATATCAAGCATAAGACACAAGGTATAAAACATTACAGATTTATATATATATAGCCATGTTCACTGAGACACATAAGTCCATTACAGTTTTAAAGGTGGTATATCAAAAGAATTTTTTTATATTTATCATGATTCTTGTTGTTTGTCCTATGGTTGGCTAGCTGAATCAATTCTCATCCTCTTCCAAGCTTATCCCGAGATTTCTCCTTGAGCAGCAACCATCCTTTTAGCTTGTTTGGCTTTATTGTCTTGTCTTTGGAAGTACAAGAAGGGATTGAGAATGTACTTGGAGGGCATCATTCTTGCATTGTTCCTCACCAAGTTTTCTTTGAAAAATCATTCTCTTGGAGAATTCCTTTCAAGGTGTTACTTGGATATATACTGTCAATATTTTTCAGTATGATTTACCAAACATTGATTGTGATATTCTTTGTCATCACTCTAATCCTCATAGTCTGGATTTTCAGCTTGTTCTGCTCTCCTTTATGCCCTGAATTCTTCATGTAACATCATGCCTTCTCTTTTCCTCCTTGCAACAAGTTTTGCATCTTGTGCAACTCTTTCTAGTACTGGAAAATCAAAATTTTTTGGTCTACTTCTGTCCAGTAGGGGCAAATTTAGAGCAATCCTAGTTCCCTGAATGACCCTTGGGGTTTTCTCATCATTGAATTTCTCCCTCTTTCTAGTTTCTTCATTGATTTTATTGTTCAGATGAAGGGTGTTTTTTCAAACCTGTTAGACAGTGTCTGGAATACATTTTCTGGATCATCAAGAATTGCATCTCTATTTTGAATCTCTAGACCCATTGCCTGTACTTGAGTGGAGTCAATATAATGTTCAATATGCTCAACTACCTCCT
Organism: Platanthera guangdongensis; assembly: GCA_039583875.1. Classification (NCBI taxonomy): domain Eukaryota; kingdom Viridiplantae; phylum Streptophyta; class Magnoliopsida; order Asparagales; family Orchidaceae; genus Platanthera; species Platanthera guangdongensis. The sequence continues at coordinate 29,836,182 of CM077158.1, forward strand.
TGATTACTTCATCTATTTGGCTGGCCCAGTTCTTCACACTAGTTATATCTTGAGTAGTATCTTTTAGTCTGTCATTCATTGATTTTAGAATGGTGACATTTTGTTTGACTGTGCTTGCAACAAAGTTAAACCATCTAGTAATTTCTCTGTTGATATGGGCAGTTAAAGTTTTTAGAGAATCTAGATCAACCTTGATCTCCTTCTTGACTTTCTGAACGTCGCATTGAATCTCAGCTTTCATTCCTTTTATTGAATCTTCAACATAACTTTTTAGTAATATAGCTTGCTCATTCAGTAGAGCTTGAATTGCTGAGAGGATGGAATTGTCAGTCATGTTAGTGGATGGAAGGGAATGTGATACTTATTATGTATCAATATCAATAAGATTTGATTTTATCCCATGGTCCTCTTGACCATCCAACTAGCATGACTGCCAATTCCATCCACTAGAATGAAATGGAATGTCATGGATCCTGACCAAAATTCTATATTATAATCACTTCTCACTTTGACCACAGGACATTCCATTTCATTCTGAGTAGCCTTGCCAAAAATTATGAAGACATTCATGGTATCTGACTTCTTCCTTAAGAAGAATATCCATATAAATCTTGAGTGATCATCAACAATCACATAGGTGTATAGCTTCCATCCTAAGCTCTGAATGAACAAAGGACCAAATAGATCTATATGGAATTTATATAAACATCTAGTAGAGTCTTTGGGAGCTAGGCTCTTAAAGGCGGCCCTTGTTTGCTTGCCCATTTAGCATGCATGACAGTGACCCTCTTTAACACATTTTAACTTAGGATAATCTTTAACTAAGTTTCTGAAAATAGCAAGTTAATTATTTTGTAATTAATATGAGCAAGTCGTTTGTGCCATTGAACACAAAAAGACTCTTTCTCATTAGCAACAAGACACACTGGAGTAGAAGAATTATTATAAATGAAATCTAAGTAATAAACATTCCCACTCATGGTACCTGAGAGGATAAATTATAAGATAATTGACTTCTTAATCATAGGAAGCTTTCAATAGACTCTGGATTATGAAAAACATTTACCGACTTAATGTAATCCAAGTTTGAAATGAGTAGCATGTAAGTGTTATCCTTCTTCCTTGGTTTATAAGTAAAACAAAGTAATGAAGGTATCTTCATTTCTCAATCTAAATACACCAAGGAATTAATTAGGAAATTTGGCATGGAAACTACCATTATTATGAAAACTCCTATGACTACTAATGTTGTTTTAGATAAGAATGTATCTGGTAAATATATAGACCAAAAAACATATAAAACAATCATTGGCTTACTTCTTTATCTAATCGCAAGAGACCTAATATAATGTTTGATACATGTGTCTGTACAAGATTTTAGGTTGATCCTAAAGAATCACATCTTAGTTCTGTAAAATGAATCTTAAGATATCTTAATGGTACATCTGAAATAGGATTGTGGTATCCGGTAGAATCCAAATTTGAACAATATGGTTATTCAGAAGTTGATTATACAGGATGTAGATTGGATAGAAAAAGTACCTCAGGAACTTGTCAATTCTTAGGTGTTAGGCTGATATCTTTGTTCAGTAAGAAGCAGACATCAATCTCCACTTCTTCAGTTGAAGTAGAATTGTACAACCCCATATTTTCTAAGCGAGACCCAAAGGCCTAGGACCCCTAGTTTGAGTAGGCTTTAAGCTAATTGGGTCTGGCGAGTAGTGCAGGAGGAAAGGTTCCCGCCATGGATTGCGCCCGAGTCAGCGGGAGGCCCTCAGGGTTGGCGTTGAATGATGCTTCTACACTCAATGCCTTAGCCCTTGGTGTTGAGTGATGCTTCTCCACTCAATGCCTTAGCCCTTAGCATTGAGTGATGCTTCTCCACTCAATGCCTCAGCCCTCAGAGTTGGCGTTGGGAGATGCCTCTCCACTTAACGCTTTAGCCCTTGGCGTTGAGTTATGCTTCTCCACTCAACGCCTTATCCCTCAAGATTGGCATTGAGTGATGCTTTTGCACTCAACTCCTTAGCCCTTGGCTTTGAGCGATGCTTCTCCACTTAACGCCTTAGCCCTCAGAGTTGGCGTTGAGTAATGCTTCTCCACTCAACGCCTTAGCCCTTGGCATTGAGTGATGCTTCTCCACTCAACGCCTTAGCCCTTAGATTTGACATTAAGTGATGGTTCTCTACTCAATGCCTTAGCCCTCAGATTTGGCATTGAGTGATGCTTCTCCACTCAACGCCCTATGCCTTGGAAGTGGAAAGGTTCCCGCCTAGGGTTTGCGGGAAGGTTTACGCCCGGGTCAACAGGAAGCCTTCAGGGTTGGCGTTGAGTGGTGCTTCTCCACTCAATGTTGTAGTTCTTGGTGTTGAGTGATGCTTCTCCACTAAATGCAGTAGTCTCTGGCATTGAGTGATGCTTTGCCACTCAATGCCATAGTAGGGTCCAGATTTAAATTTACCTGGATTCCCTTAGAGGCCTGCATTTAGCTCTTCATAATAGCGGGGTTTGGCTATTGGCATACCACTTTGGGCTCTATATAGCCTTTTTGAACCGCGGAATTACACTATTGGCAGACCAGATACTGAAAATCTATAAATAGACCCACAGAGTACCTCAGAAGGCAAGCTTTCTCATTTTGCTGAAGTCTTACAGCGCTTTCTAAGGTATCCTTAGCTCAGCACTTGGCTAAGGAGGGGAAGCACTCTGAGATCTTCCGGGTTAGTGGAGGGGCCTCCATACTGTGGCCCAGGGTTAGTTCTTTAGCTCTGAGCAGGTGGTCAAGGGTATGAATTTGGGAGAAGTAGGTGTTAGCTACACCCCAGGGTCCGAAAACTCATTGGGGCATGTTTTTGGGTCCAACATTTCTGGTGCGGTGAGTGTGAAACATAGCTAATAGAATAAAATCTCAGGCTTAGTCTCATAGTTAGAGGTGAGGAGGAAGAGCAGGTTTAGGAGGTTTTCTACCCCAGGAGAGTGGGGTGACATTGGGGATGCTGGAAGACTTCAGGCAGGAAGTCTTGCAGACCATCCACTTGGCGTTCTCGGTAAGGAGCAAGTGGGAGACACCTCAGGTTCCAGTGGTTATCCCTCCGTCGTTGGGCGAGAATGCTCCCGGGCAGTGTCCCAGAAAGGAGGTTCCGGTAGAAGTTGGTAAGAGGGATGTCGTCGGGCGGGAGCTCTTCCCCAGACAGGCTAGTGCTAAGGGGGCCAGCGAGCCGAGATCCCGAGATGTGCCCTCTTGGCTGGTGGTGGGCGGAAGCCCTTTTAACGAGCTAATCATCTCAGCCCCGATTCCAGATAGATTTCGAGAGCCCGACATGTCCTACTATACGGGTAGAGATGACCCCGTGCAGCATGTACAATGGTTCGAGGATGTCGTTTCCATAAGGCAGATGTTAGATGCCTTCAAGTGTTGGATCTTTGCCATCACTCTGAAGGATAAGGCGAGGGACTGGTTCCATCAACTCCCTGCGAGCTCTATTTACTACTTTGAGGACCTGCACTGTGGGTTACTGTTGAGGTTCACCACATCGAAGAAGAGGAAGAAGTCGGCAGAGTGCTTGTTTTCCATCAAGCAGTAGCCAGAGGAGATGTTGGGATGCTATGTTGATAGGTTTTAGGAGGAGATTTTGCAAGTCTAGGAGATATCAGGGGTACACCGTGATGCTCGCCTTCACCATCGGGTTGAGGTCGAGTTTCTTTAGCATGGAGCTGAAGAGAGTACCCCCCTCTCCTTCGAGGAGCTGATGGAGAGGGCGGCAAAGGAGATAGAGATCGAGGCTGCCAGTCTGAAGTTCGAAAAGAAGTTGTCCAAGTTAGTGGAGGAGGATGTGAAGGAGTCGGGAGTAGGGAGATAGAGAGAGGAGAGAGAGGAGAGGAGGAGAGAGGATCCTAGAGGTTAGGATCAGCACTAGGGTTGGAGGTAGCGAGAGCCGAACAACCGGTTGGGCTGGAGGCCCCAAGAAGGGCATCCCTAGGGCAGGGGAGGCTATCAAGACAGGGATAACTTCCTTGGGCAAGGATGGTTCAATCAGCCATCGTGGAGGCAGGGGCAGGGGGGCCCCATCCCGCAGCAGCAGGAGGTAATGGAAATTGCCCGAGGTAGAGGAGGAAGATGGTGAGCTTGAGGAGGAGTAGGGAGAAGGGAAGGTAGGGTGGCGTTGCCTTTTCATGACTTCCATCAGGAGGAAGGTCATGCGACGGCCACCTGCCTAGAGTTTCTAGAGATTAGGGAGGCCAGGGGGCAGGTGAGATAGCAGCCGCCCGTGAGGACTGAAGTTCTCCCCGGGGAAGTGGATAGGTGTGAGGACAGGGCAGATGAGGGGGCCCGAGGAGGGATCAAAGTGATATATGGGGGAGTTGGGATTGAAGCCACCCTTAAGGGGAGTTTCTAGACCATGTACCGAAGGAGCGTCGTCTAATGCCCCAAATTTCATAAGGTGGGAGATGCTTCTCTGGGGTTTTCACTCGGCGGTAGCTAGTTACCATGCGGCGGTAGCTCCAGGTTTTGTGTCGAGAGCATTGAGTTCTCGAGAAAGTGTCGAGTTCTCGAGAAAGATGTTACCGCGCGGCGGAAATTTGTTTCCGCGCGGCAGTAGCTAGAATTATTTTGGCAGAATTCTCGGAAAGTTATCGCCCGATGATAGTGTTACTGCTAGCAATAGTGAGGACAGTTTAATTGATGGTGGTCTGGGATCATACCGCGCGGCGGTAGAAGTTAGTGCGTAGTGATAGGATTGGTGTTGAATCATAACTGACGCCGGCTACCGCGCGGCATTAACACCCAATCATGCGGCGATAGAGAATCCATAACGGCGTGGCCACTTAGCGGCCTGTGATTGGAGGGTTTGGGCGGTTGCGCTCGAAACGAGGCATTGAATTAAGGTACAGTGCAGCGGTAACTTTATTTATATACTTGGTTTGGCCATTTTCACTCCATTTCTTTTGGATTTCCTGGTTTTCGTGGAGGATCATCGGTGCTATAAGGGAGATCTCACCGCCGTTGAGGTTCCGAAGCCCCGGTTCGCAAGCTGAGTCCGGATCTGTGGAGGCAAGATCATTGTGGTTGCGTTCATCCGTCTAGATCTTTGGCATGGCACCGAAGAGAGCGCATAGCATAACGATTCTCAACTTTGACATGTGAAGTCCTCTTCCTTTTGCACCGGAAACTCTCTCCCGCATATGTGTGGTGAGTGTGAGGTCTTCCTTTGGGTAGATAGAATGTATCCCCGTAGTTTTGCAATTAGAAGTTCGGAAGCAAAGTACGAATGTAGGGATGGTGTGTAAAGCCCATCCGGAAGGGTTGGTCAGGATTGGTGAAGATTTTCATGATGCTTGTTAATGGCCGGAGAAGACTCTGTGATTTTTGTTTTTTTGGTTTTTTATACATTAGATTGCAACTGGGAACCTTGGGGACTAACTTCAAGGGGCACCCAAAAAACTAGGCAGAAACACATTTCTGCCAGGTACCGTACGGTAGAAGTGCTACCGCCGGCAGTAGCTCCTTGAGAGCTTTGATTGAGTCCTGTGTCGTGGAGACACCTGGGGCCAGTGTTTGAGGCCTGTGTCGTGGAGACACATAGGGCCAGTAATTGTGGCCTATGTCGTGGAGACCTGAGGCCTGTGATTTGGTGCTGAGAGGTTTGAGAGCACATCTTGGTGGCCTGAGAGCCATTTGTATGGGTTATGTAATGATTGGAGAAATGGAAATGGGGAGGCCGACCCGCATCGTGGTTGTTTGCCCCGATGATATGAGCAACGGGAAAGGGACGAACCTACCCAGTAACTCTGTCGAGTGTCCGTGGGTAGTGTTACCCGTCACATCCATAGTTATGGGTCTTAGGCCTTGCACGGGCCATAAAAACTACCAAAATGCTCATATTGTTGCCGTTTGGAGAATGGTGTTACGTCCCTGGTTATTGTCCGGACACCGAGAATATACCCTGAGAGCACGGGGTGTGTGGCCGTTTGTGCCTACGCCTGTGGTGAAGTGTGCTTAAATTGCACTTTCATTGCTATGTTTGGTTTTGTTAATATAATACAGGAAACGAGCACCGCCGCCCCGAGTAAGGGTTGGGGTCATTTTAATGTGGTCAGCTTTAGCTGACCGTTGCCTTGTTTTGCCACCATTTGGTGGATTGTTCTTGCAGGAACAGGTGAACCAAGTGGCAAGTAGCAGGCTAAAGCCCTTGATGCTGTACTGGCCCTTGAAGGCCAAAGCGAAGTGTTTACTTTTACTATTTTCATGTATGGTCGGCCTGCATGCCGAAGTATGTAAAACACTTATTGTTGAAGAAAACATTGTAAGGCCATAATGCCAAAAGTCTTTGTGTATTTGTTCTTTCATTGCTACTTTGGGCTATAGTGGACATTCATGTTCTGTGATGCATTATTCTAACTTGTTTAAAAGCTTCCACTAGAATGCTCTGTGTTAGGTTTTGATATAGTGTAATAGTTTTTTTGGTACTAATATGTAACTCCACTGACTGTTCGTTGTATATGGCGTGGGGCCCCGACCAGACCTTCTGTTATATCCCATGTGACAGATGATGGTGTTATAATTTGGTATCAGACTACGGTGTCGGTCTTTCTTAGGAGAATTCGTGGACAAAATCTTTTAAGGTGTGATGAGCACAGGTATGTGCGTCAATGTTATAACATGAAAAGAACCCATGAATGTCCACTTAGGAATGAAAATACACATGTTAAGAGAACATGCATATTCCTATGATTGTTGTTTACAATTTACTTTGGTCCCTTAATATTGTGTCCTACGTGTATAGGTGACCAGGAGTGGTGCAGAACAGTCGGAATGTCTGCACTCTACGAAAAGCAGTGCACATAATGATGTGCCTGCAACCCCACCTACAGAAATGATAAGACTTGTGGTTGAGGCGGTGTTTGTAATGATAAATACCCAGACAGGGAGGTAAGCAAAACCTCCTGCCCCTGTCGTGGAGCAGGTGCCACTTCGTACAGCAGAGCCTAGAGTGGTGTAAAGAGTGGTTGTAGAACCTTTGGCGCCAAGAAGACCGACAGAAAAGCAGCTTAAACACATGATGAGCTTCAATCCTCTAGTATTTATGGGGACTGGAACCCCAACCCATGATGAGGATTGGCTCTCTCGTGTTAAGAGAGTCATGACGGCGACTGAAATAGAGGAATGACATAAGTCAACACTAGTTGCTTTCCTATTGGATGGAGAGACGAGACTGTGGTGGGAAGAGCTGGAGCTGCATATCTTGGTTGGACGACAACTCACTGATGTTTCGTTGGGGGAGTTCTTGAGGTTGTTCCCGGCTAGATAACTTCCCTCAGCACAGAGGATCGATAAGGAGAATCAGTTCCAGAGACTGATGCAAGGAGATAGTAGTGTGGATGAGTATCTCCATGAGTTCACGTGGTTGGGACGTTATGCAAGCGCTACTTTTGTTGATGAGGAGCGTAAGACCAACCGGTTCTATGAGGATCTGCGTGATGACCTAAGGATACTGCTCTCTAGGCCCATGACGCAGGGTTTCCTAACTCTGGTCAATACCGTCCGATCTCTGGAGAAAGATATGAATAGAGTTCAAGCAAAGGACTTAAGCTTGAAGAAGTCGTAGTTCAAGGTACCGAGTTCGTCGAAGTCTGAGCTCCGTAAGTGGAATAAGAAGGCTAGGTCTTCGTGTCCAGCCCCACCTTCAGGTGCATCTGGAGTTACTACAGGGTGAGGCTCGGTCACTTGCTATAATTATGGCAAGCAGGGACACTTCACCCGAGACTGCTGGAGTGGGCGCCTGAAGACTGAGAAGAAGCCTGGAGCAACTTATGCGGAGAAGGGAAAGATGGTGGAATCAAACGCATCCCACTACGCTCCAGCTCAGCCTAGAGTTTAAAACCTTGGCTAGTAGGAGGCCATAAAGCAGGATGATGTGATGACAGGTATGATTTCATGAATAACACGTTTAGCTTTACATACTTGTTGCTTTATATGCGTTAGCATGTGAATTGTTATGCTAGGCTTTGTTTTGATCTTTAATTTTCTGGCGAGAGCACTATTCGATACGGGAGCTTCGCACTCCTTTTTGTCTGAGGAATTTGTATCGTACATCAGAGTACTTCTTCGATGGCAATGGATAAATTGGATGTGCTGCTGCCTAGCATGTATTCTATGTGCGCGGATAGAGTTTGTTGCATGAAGGTACGGATTGAGAGTCAAGAGTTTGACTTACAAGCATCATTACAACCAATAGTAGAGTTTGATGTGATTTTTGGCATGGACTGGCTCTCAAAGTAGCGTGCGTACATTGATTACAACCACACGGTGGTCAAAATGGGTGTGGATGTAGTGATTGAGACGACATTCTCTGGCTTGAAGGGATCGAGCAAGACTTTGATGTCTTCTCTCCAGGTGGTTAAAGCAGTTCATAGTGTTGCAGAGCTTTTATCACATCAGTGGAGGCTTCGAAGCCCAAGCAAGTTTGGATGGTATCCCAGTCATATCGGAGTTTCCTGACATTTTTCTTGAAAATCACCCTGGAGCCCCACCTTAGCGTGAGATCGACGTCACCATCAAACAAGTATCAGGTTGTAACAGCCCATTTTTCAGCAGGCTCATTTTTGAGGTGACACGGCCTGGGACACGGGCGTGTCCCAGGGCATGTCAGGGGGTGTGACCACCCTTGTGGACACTTGAGTCCTGCGGTCGACAAAATTTGGTCGACGATCGTCGAGTGCTAGGGACACGGCCTATGACACGGGCGTGTCACAGGGCGTGTCAGCGCGGTCGATGAACTCAGCCTGACAAATGTGAGCTGGGGTGTGTCTAGTGTCGTATGTGGGCACACAGCCTGGGACATGGGCGCTACTCTGGTATCACTTCGTAGCTTCATCGTCTGTTTTGTGGTATATGCTGTGGGGGCCCCGGCCGGAGCTTCTAGTATATAGTATATGAATGGATGGGGTTGTTACATAGGTGCCAAGCCTGTATCACACTCAATGTACCGCTTAGCACCTAAGGAGATGATAGAACTGAATGTACAACTGCAAGAGCTGTTAGATCAACGGTACATGCGTCCAAGTTCGTTGCCTTAGAGCGTGCCAGTCCTTTTTGTTAAGATGAAGGATGGAAGCTTACGACTATGTATTGATTATCGAGAGTTAAATAAGCTCACATAGAAGAAGAGATATCTGATCCCTAGGATTGATGATCTGTTCGATCAGCTGGTCGGGTCGACTGTGTGCTCGATACTAGATTTGAAATCCGGATACTATTAGCTGAGAATAATGGAAAGTGACATTCCCAAGAATGCTTTCAACACACATTATGGGCATTATGAATTCACCATCGTGTCGTTTGGGCTGATGAATGCACCATCCGTGTTTATGGATTTGATGAACAGGACATTCAAAGTATACTTGGACCAGTTCGTGATAGTCTTCATCGATGATATACTAGTGTACTCACAGTGCGAGGAGGATCTTTTCAAGCATCTTCATATGGTTTTGGAGACCCTGAGGAGGAACCAACTGTATGTCAAATTCTCCAAATGTGAGTATTGGCTATCCTCGATAGCGTTCCTTGGTCATGTGGTCAGTGAAGAGGGAATTACAGTATATCTAGTGAAGATAGTTGCGATACGGGACTGACCTGTGTTGTCTACTATGTCGGAAGTCTGGAGTTTTCTTGGGCTTGCCGGCTACTACATGCTATTCTTAGAGAACTTCTCGCAGATAGCACTGCCCCTCACCGCTCTGACAAGGATGGATCAGAAGTTTGTTTGGTCACCGGAGTGCGCACAAGCTTCGAATAACTAAAGTGTCATCTGACCACGACACCTATCTTGTGTTCGCCATGTGATTCAGAGGGCTTTGAGATTTACAGTGACACCTCTGGGAGTGGATTAGGTTGTGTTCTCCTTCAACACGGGAAGGTGATATTCTATGGATCGCACAAGTTGAAGATGCATGAGAGGAATTACCTGTTTCATGATTTGGAGTTGGAGGCCGTGGTATTCGCCCTTAAGCTTTTGAGGCATTATCTGTACGAGGTTAATGTCGATATTTATTCAGAACACAAGAGCCTGAAGTATCTGATAGATCATAAAGATCTGAACATGCGTCAGCATAGGTGGATGGAGTTCCTTGGGGTGTACACCTACAAGATTCATTATATTCCTGGGAAGGTAAACATCGCGGCAGATGCTTTGAGCTATAGAACTCCTATGCGAGCCAACTGGTTGCAGATGATTAGAGGCTTATTCAGGATTTGGATACCTTGGAGATCTCTTGTGTTGACAAGTGATCTAGTACAAGCACGTGTTTGAGTTGGACGGAGGTTCAATACGACCTCGCGGATAGGAATTGGCAGTCCTTGGAGTGGACGTGTGCTTGAAATGTCACTGGGTGGATGTCGTTGATGGGTCTAACGACTAGTTCTCTATCGACGATGTTCTCTCATGGAAAGGCAGCCGATTGTGCATCCTCAACATGGGGAAGTTGCGAGAAGAATTGATGTTTGAGGCGCACTTTACGAAGTACTCAATTCACCCCGGGAGCACCAAGATGTTCATAGACATGAAGAAACTATTCTGGTGGTCAGGACTGAAGAAAGACACAACATTGTATGTGGCGAAATGTCAAACCTGTGCCTTGGTAAAGGCCGAATGCTACAATCCTGGCAGTTTCCTGAAGTCCTTGCCGACACCGAAGTGGAAATTTGATGACATATCCATGGATTTCGTGCACGGCTTGCCGAGATCACACAAGGGGAATGATGCCATTTGGGTGGTCATTGATCGTTTAACTAAGGTGACACATTTCATACCGAATAGGAAGGATGATTCAGTTGAGAAGCTAGTAGAGCTTTATATGGGCAGCGTAGTCCGTTTACCCGGCGTACCCCGAAGTATCGTTAATGACCGAGATGGACGTTTCACATCTAATGATTGGAGGCTCATTCATCAGTTGTTGGGTACCAACTTGAACTTCAACACAGCTTTTCACCCACAGACAAATGGTCAGACTGAATGGGTGAATAGGACGATGGAATATATGCTTCATATTTGTGCTTTGGATTTTGGGAAAAGGTGAGAGAACCATCTTTTTATGATTGAGTTCGCGTATAATAACAGCTACCAAGCTAGTATTTAGATGGCGCCTTTTGAGGCTCTGTACGAAAGAAGGTGTCGTACGCCGTTGGCTTGGGTAGAAACGGGAGAATTGAAGCTGTACAAGCGAAGGGACATTGAAGATGCCACTTCAACAATACGGTTGATTCAGGAATGGCTGCTTATTGCTCAAGATAGGCAGACCAAGTACTATAATGCCAAACATTGGAATGTGGAGTGTGCGGTGGGTGATTGGGTATACCTCAAGATAAAGCAATTTAAGGGTGTATCAAGGATTTAATGCTTAAACAAGCTAAGTTCGAGTTATGTTGGACCTTTTGAGATCTTGGAGCGGATTGGTGAAGCCTCTTATCATTTAGCATATTCGGTGGAGTTGAGCGGTTTGCATGATGTATTCCAAATCTCAGTGCTGCGGAAGCCTATTAAAGAGCCTACTCAAGTGGTTGCTATGATTCAAGGGTCGATAATGGGTTGACGACGAAGGTCAAGCCCATTCGGATCGAGGACGTAGAGGTCAAGCAGCTGTGGAACAAATCCATTAAAATGCTCAAGGTCCTTTGGGACAACTGTGTCTGAGAGTAGCTTTCATGGGAGCGGAGCAAACAATGATGTCGGAGTTCCCCGAGTTGTTCAGTTGAGGTATACAGATTAAAGTTGATTTAATTCCTTTGTTTCCTGTATCACCTAATTTCGGGATGAAATGATTTAAGTAGGGGAGATTTGTAACGCCCCAAATTTCATAAGGTAAGAGATGCTTCTCTGGGGGTTATCGCTCGGCGGTAGCTAGTTACCGCACTGTGGTAGCTCCAGGGATTGCGTCGAGAGCATTTATTTCTCGAGAAAGTGTCGTGTTCTCGAGAAAGATGTTACCGCGCGGCGGAAAATTGTTATTGCGCGGCGGTAGCCAGAATTATTCTGGCAGTGTTCTCGGGAAGTTATCGCCCGACAATAGTGTTACCGATGGCGATAGTGAGAACAGTTTAATTGATGACGGTCTTGGGATCCTACTGCGCGGAGGTAGAAGTTAGCGCGTAGCTATAGGATTGGTGTCGAATCGTAACCGACGTCGACTATCGCGCCGCGTTAGCACCCTATCATGCGGCGATAGTGAATCCGTAACTACGTGGTCATGTGGTGGCATGTGATTTGAGGGTTTGGGTGGTTGCACTCGAAATTAGGCGTTGAATTAAGGTACCGCGCGATGGTAGCTATTTACCGCACGACGGTAGCTTTATTTATATACCCGGTTTGGTTGTTTTCACTCCATTTCTTTTGGAGTTCCTGGTTTTTGTGGAGGAGGAGCACCGGTGCTGCAAGAGATATCTCACTGCCGTTGAGGTTCCGAAGCCCTGATTCGCAAGCTGAGTCCAGATCTGTGGAGGCAAGATCATTGCGGTCGCGTTCATCCATCTAGATCTTTGGCATGACACCGAAGATAGCTCAAAGGGTAATGATTCTCAACTTGTACATGTGAAGTCCTCTTCCTTTTGCATAGGAAACCCTCTCCCGCAAGTATACGGTGAGCGTGAGGTCTTCCTTCGGGTTGACACAATGTATCCCCGTAGTTTTGCATTTAGAAGTTTGGAAGCAAAGTACGAATGTAGGCATGGTGTGTAAAGCCCATCCGGATGGGTTGGTCTGGATTGGTTATGATTTTCATTATGCTTGTTAATGGTCGAAGAAGACTCCGTGATATTTGTTTTTTGGGTTTTCTACGTGGTAGATTGCAACAGGGAACCTTGGGGACTAACTCTAAGGGGCACCCAAAAAACTGGGCAGAAACACATTTCTGCCAGGTACCGCGCGATGGAAGTGCTACCGCCGGCAGTAGCTCCTTGAGAGATTTGATTGAGGCCTATGTCGTGGAGACACCTGGGGCTAGTATTTGAGGCCTGTGTCGTGGAGACACCTTGGGCCAGTAATTGTTGCCTGTGTCGTGGAGACATGGGGCCTGTGATTTGGTACTGAGAGCTTTGAGAGCCCAGCTTGTTGTCCTGAGAGCCATTTGTATAACATAACAGGGTTATGTAATGATTGGAGAAATGGGAATGGGGATGCTGACCTGCATCGTGGTTGTTTGCCCCGGCAATGTGAGCAACAGGAAAGGGCCGAACCTAACCAGTAACTATATCGAGCGTCCGTGGGTAGAGTTACCTGTCACTGCCATAGTTACGACTCTTAGGCCTTCCGCAGGCCATAAAGACTACCAAAATGCTCATGTTATTGCCGTATGGAGAACGGTGGTGCGTCCCTGGTTATTTTTGGGACACCGAGAATGTGCCCTGAGAGCACAGGGTGTGTGGCCGTTTGTGCCTACGCCTATGGTGAAGTGTGCTTAAATTTCACTTTCATTATTATGTTTGGTTTAGTTAATATAATATAGGGAAGGAGACCCGTTGCCCCAAGTTAGGGGTGGGGTCGTTATAATTTGTTCAGCTTTAGCTGACCATTGCCTTTTTTGCCACTATTTGTTGGATTGTTCTTGTAGGAACAGGTGAGCCAAGTGTCAAGTTGGGGGCTAAAGCCCTTGATGTTGTGCTGGCCCTTGAAAGCCAAGGCAAAGTGTTTACTTTTACTATTTTCATGTATGGCCGGCCTGCGTGCCGAAGTATGTAAAACACTTATTTTTTTTGGAAAACATTATAAGGCCATAAGGCCAAGACTCTTTGTGTATTTGTTCTTTCATTTCGGCTTTAGCCTATTGTGGACATTCATGTTCTGTGATGGGTTCTTCTAACTTGTTTAAAAGCTTACTCTAGAATTCTCTGTGTTAGGTTTCGATATTGTGTAACAGTTTTTTTGGTATTAATATGTAACTCTACTAACTGTCCGTGGTATATGGCGTGGGGCGTCGGCCGGACCTTCTGTTATATCCCATGCGACAGATGGGGGTGTTACACGTCGCCTCGACCTCCCAGGCTCCCCACTAGAGGAAAAAAATCACTTTTTCATCAAAGGACATGCCCGACTACGAATACTCATTCTGTGACACCTTGGTGATCCAGACGGTCATAGAGAATTTCACCATCTCCGGGATTCTGGTGGACAACGAAAGCTCGGTGAACGTGATTTTCAAGAAGGCATTAGATGAGATGAAGGTGGAAGCCCGGAGGGTTTTGGACTCCGATGGACCGTTGTTCGGGTTCTCGTGGGAGAGGAAGGAAGTTGAGGGGGGAGTGGGGCTGCACATGAATTTGGGGGAGTTTCGAGAAACTATCATTTTGTCATCATTGACGCTCCGAGCAGCTACAATGCAATTTTTGGGCACCCCCTCATCAGTGCTTTTCGTTTCGTCCCCTCCGTATCTCATCAATGTCTCAAGTTTAACAGTGGAGGAGTCCAGGTCAGGGTCAGGGTGGATCCGAAGGTGGTGAGGAAGTGCTATGTGACTTCCATCAACACCATATCCTGGATGGCAGAGGAGGAGGAGTTGGAGAAGGAGATGGTGACACAGGAGGAGGTTGTAGAGGAGGAGGAAGTGAGCCTAGATGTGGCTGTGGAGAAAGTTGTGGAGGTGGAGCATGGAGGAGGAGAAGCTATGGTGGAGTCCTAGGGAGGCGGAGAAGTGGAGCCAAGGGAGAGCCTGTTGGAGGCGATAGAGGTGGAGGAAGCAGGAGGGGAGGAAGAGTTTGGGCAAGATGAGGAGCCGAGGAGCGGCAAAGAGCGGTCCCAGCTAGAACCGGTGGAGGAGGTCGTGGAGATGGAAGTCTTCACCAAGGCAAGGAAGACGAAGAGGGAGCAGATCAGCGACAGCTTGAGCCCTGAGGATCAGGAGAGGATGTGGGAGTTCATCCAAAAGAACATCGACATCTTCATATGGAGCACAGCAAACATGTCTGGCATCGATGCAGACGTGACGTGCCACCGCCTGAATCTGGACCCCAAGACACGTCCCATCTGCTAAAAGATGAGGACCATTGCCACCAAGCTGGAGGAGCCCATTTGCGTGGACGTCAAGAAGCTTCTTGATGCAGGTTTCATCTCGGAGATCCAGTATCCAGGCTGGGTCTCCAATGTTTTACTATTAAAGAAGTGAGAAGGGAAGTGGTGTATGTGTGTAGACTTTCCTCTTTTAAATAAATCATGACCTAAGGATTGATACCCCTTGCCTCGAATCGACATGCTAATTGATTCAGCCATCGATTTTTCTATTATGAGTTTTTTGGATGCTTTTTGGGTTATCATCAGATCCACATGAATCCCCCTGATGTCAAAGATGCCTCCTTCATCACGAGGAATGGATGCTTCAGTTATAAGATAATGCCCTTCGGACTAAAGAACATGGGGGCCACTTACCAACACATGATGGACCGGGTCTTCCAAAGCCAAAGGGGTAGAAATTTGGAGGTTTATGTAGATGATCTCAGGGCGAAGAGTAGGAATGTGGGTTCACATCTCTCCGACTTGGAAGTGACATTGGCCACCCTAAGGAAATTCAAGATGAGGCTCAACCCCCAGAAGTGTGTCTTCGGGGCAAGCTGAGGCAAGTTCCTCAGACATCTTCTGACCCCTGTACGGGTAGAGCCTAACCTGAACAAGGTAAAGGCTATCATGGAGTTGGAGTCGCCGCGTAATGCCAAAGAGGTTCAATGCTTGACGGGCAAGCTCGTCGGGTTGAGTAGGTTTCTCTCTCAAGCCGGGGAAAAATACACACATTTCTTTAGGGCATTGTGGGGAAACCGAAAGTTTGAGTGGATAGAAGAATGCGAGGAGGCTTTCCGGGCATTGAAAGGTCAGCTCTCTCAGGAACCGCTTCTTCAGATCCCGAGGGAGGGGGAGGATCTAGCCCTATACCTTGGGTTAGGAGCGAAGGCCATAAGCTCTGTCCTGCTCAAGGAAGAGGGGAGGAAGCAGTTACCGGGACTCCTGGAACGATGTATGGAAGAGGAGGAGATCCCGCAGATCCTGGAGGAAGTTCACTCCGGCAAATGCAACAGTCATTCAAGAGGCATGACTTTGGAGGCAAGGGTGGTCAGGCAGGGGTACGTTTTGCCATCCCTGAGGAAGGATACGGTAAAGTTTGCAAGAAGGTGCCAGAAATGCCAGTTTATTCCCCCCTCCAACTCTTGCCAGCCCAAAGGCTTCGTAGCATCACGACACCATGGCCTTTCGCCATCTAGGGGATGGACTTTGTTGGACATTTTACCCCGGCAAGCAGGTAGAGGAGGTTTCTTTGAGTGATGATTGATTATTTCTCAAAATGGTTGTAGGTTATGGCATTAGCCAAGGTAACCTCCCAGGTCATCCAAAATTTCGTATGGGGGAGATCATCTGCCGACATGGGTTGCCTCAAGACATCATCACGGACAATGGTCCTAGTTTGCAAGTGAAGAGTTCATCAGTTTCTGCACCCATCTGGGGATTGACCACAGGTTTGCCTTCGTTCACCATCCCAGGATTAACGACCAGGTAGAGGCGATAAATAAAATTATAGTGAATCTGCTTAAGAAGGTGGAAAACCCAACGGGGAGTTGGGTGGAGCAGCTCCCCTCGATATTGTGGGCTCTGCCGACAACCCCAAACATGGCCACCAGAGAAACCCCATTCAAGCTTTCATACGTATGTGAGGCGATCTTGGCCGTAGAATTTGAGGTTCGGTCGCCGGGAGTCGCGATCGCTAGTTGTGAAGATGAAGAATGAAGGGAAGAAAATGAGGGGGAGCTATGGCTCTCGCTAGATCTGATGGAAGAGCTTCGAGACATGACTGTCATCAGGCAGGATGAGATCAAGTGACAGATGGCCAAATACTTTGAAAAACATGTCAGGATCAGGCAATTCAAAGAGGGAGATCTAGTCCTAAAGAAAGTCGATGCCGCAGGCAGGTCGACAATGGTTGGGAAGCTCAATCCAAACTGGGAAGGCCCCTACATAGTTGAAAAGGCCCTGGGGTCGGGAGGCTACCATCTCTAGAATGTGGAGGGGGTGACCCCGAGCCATACTTGTAGTGATGATGATCTGAAGAGTTTCTACTCTTAGTTGGAGCGTAAGATTTTAAATTCTATTATAATAAATTCATTGAATTATCTCATGTTTGTTTCTTTTGAAAATGACAAAAATGTTTGTGATTTTGAAAGACCCCAAGAGGATCCCGCTGTCTAGGCTTCCATTAGCTAGTAGGGCTGGAAGGCTCACTCGACCCAAAGTAGACCTGCTATCCAGGCTCTCACTAGCTGGCAGGGCTGTAGGCTCGCTTAGGGGGTAAGGGAAGACCCCGAGAGGATCCCATTGTCCATGCTTCCATTAGCTGGTAGGGCTAGAAGGCGCACTCGGCCCTGAGTAGACCTGCTGTCAAGGCTCTCACTAGCTGGCAAGGTCGTAGGCTCGCTTGGGGGGTAAGGGAAGACCTGGAGAGGATCCTGCTATTCAGGCTCCCATTAACTGGCAGGGCTGGAAGGTGCACTCGGCCCCGAGTAGACCCGTTGTCTAGGCTATCATTAGCTGGCAGGGTCGTAGGCTCTCTTGGGGGAAAGGAAAAAGGTTGAGAAAATGTTGAGAATTTTGAAAGACCCCGAGATGATGCCACTGTTCAGGCTTGCATTAGCTGGCAGGGCTGGAAGGCGCACTCGGCCCCGAGTAGACTTGTTGTCCAGGCTCTCACTAGCTTGCAGGTTCGTATGGTCGCTTGGGGGGGGGGGGGGGGGGGGGGTAAGGGAAGACCCAGAGAGCATCCCGCTGTCCAGGCTTCCATTAGCTGGCAGGGCTGGAAGGCGCACTCGGCCCCAAGTAGACCCGCTGTCTAGGCTCTCATTAGCTGACATAGTCATAGGCTCGCTTGGTGGGGAAGGGAAAAGGTTGAGAATTTTGAAAGACCCAGAGAGGAACCAGCGGTCCAGGCTTCCATTAGCTGGCAGGGCTGGAAGGCACACTCGGCCCCGAGTAGACCCGCTGTCTAGGATCTCATTAGCTGGCAGGGTTGTAGGCTCGATTGGGGGGTATGGGAAGACACCGGGAAGATCCCTCTATCCAGGCTTCCATTAGGTTTCAGGGCTAGTGTAACACCTCCCCTGTAATGACCGTATAATATGGGTCCGGCCGGGGCCCAATAACATACAGACGCCACAGCTTCAGTATTATAAAATGATATAGTTATCCAATCTCAAAACTCATAACACAACACAGCGGAAACAACAAGCAAGACTAGAAGTTATCCACGCCTACAAGAGTAACGAAATGGCCTTATGGACTTAAAACAAAAGTGAGTCCAAATTCAAATAATACATCAGTCATAAAAGTGCATAAGCACTCCTAGTCTACCTCGGCATGCAAGCCGGTCAACATGGGCATCAAACATACAATGTCATAAAAGTAGAGCTACAACAAAAAAGTAACACTTCATGAGGCTTAGGCCTTTCTGGCCGGTGAGATAGCTCCTGCTTGCGATCCTTGCCCTGTAAAAATTATTAGTAACGTGGGTCAGCAAAGGCTGACCTCAAACTGTGTAACCAACACATCTCCTCCCGACCGCACCTAACGGACCCCGGGGAACCCTCCAACCTACAAGTCAGCACTTCATATGCAATATATATATAAACAAGTAATGCACTAAGAACAGGCTTGGATGTCTCAAACAACATACATGTTCTCTATTGTTGAGCATATAATAAAAGGGGCCTACTTATGTAGCACGTATGCAACAACCCGGGCTTCACCCAAGGCACCCTATCGCGTATGCATCTAGCACATCATCACATCATATGGGTACTCATCATTTCCCCATTGGAATAAAGCCGCAAACAAAGGGGGTTTACCAACATTCCCCCAACGGCACACAAGACGTCACACGGAACTCTTGCCAAGGCCCCACCCACTCAAGGTCTTAAACCGGGGCTTGCCTGCAAGCTCTGACTTCTCATATCAGGATTCCAACAAACACACAGACTGATTCTAAGAAGCCTTGCTGGACCCCACCCACTTATGGCCTCATTGCCCGGGCTTGCCCCAAGCTTGGCATTCTCGTCAGTCTCACAGAAGGGGACTAGTCTCGCCAGGACACTCTCCACACATGACGTGCACGTCACGGGATAGCCAGTCGACCACAGAGACATAGCCATGCCTTGGCACATCACAATCCAATACAATTCCACCCTAGTCCCTCATTCATACTGCAGCGTTCCCGTGCACCAAGGAAACCATCTACCACACATGCGGAGCTAACCTTGTCCACCAAGGAAACCATCTACCACCAATGAGGAGCTAACCTTATCCGGTACTGGCCACACGTACTCACGCAAGATAAAGGGAAGAACACCACAAACATCACACACATCACAAAGGCCTCTTGCAGCAACGGATCTCTACGAATACTTAAACCTGGTATGCAACATCATCGAGTCGGATTAACGGTCGCGACTACGGCCTCAGCCACCATGCCTAATCCACTAACGAAGTGGATCTCTAATGCAAAAACATGCCGGAGAGGAACTCAATCGACCCGGAGGTTCCTTTTGAACCTTGGCGACCCAAACCCCTCTCATTTGAGAGTTTGGTGCCCAAAAACTAGAAAAAAAAGATGCTAAAACATGCATCCTAAAACCAAGAGGAGAAGTGTCGTTACCCTCCGACTCCTCTTCCTAGCCATGGAAAAATAGCCAGATGAAAACCTTCGCAACGATTTAGCCTCCATGGATCTGGACTCGGCTCGCAATTTGGAGCACTGAAACCTCTCTAACAGCCGGATCTCCTTCACCGTCTTTCGCGCTCTCCCTTCTCTCTAGATCTTAGACAGAGAAACAACGACTGAAACAATCCAGATTTTTAAACCCTACTCTCGGGTATATCTCTAACAGAAAACCCCCAGCCTTCGGATCCTACACCAAGAAATGCACAGCTGCGATCCGAGTCCAGCCTGGAAATGGGCTGAACACCGCATTCTCGTCAAGGAAACCCCGTGACAACCAGTCATGAACTCTGCTCGACGATCGTCGAACCAAATCGTCGACCGCTGCCGAATCGTCGAATGGAGAATCACTGGCAACTCATCGAACCAGTGAAATCGTCGAACAAAGTTCCCTGGAAAAATCGTCGAATGCAGCCAGATCGTCGAACGCAGATTGCTAGGGAAATCGTCGAATGCAGATCCATGGAAATCGTCAAACGCAGATCGCTGGGGAAATCGTTGAATGCAGATCCATGGAAATCGTCGAACGCAGATCGCTGGGGAAATCGTCAAACGCAGATCCATGGAAATCATCGAACGCAGATTAATAAAGCAGGACATGCCCTGTGACACGCCCGTGTCACAGGCCGTGTACCCCTACTCGACGATCGCCACTCGACGATCGATGATCGACGATAGACACTCGACGATTATCGAAACGAGGGGACACGCCCCCTATCACGCCCGTGTTCCAGGGCGTGACCTCCCAAACATTTCGTCCACCGAAATTCGTCGACCACGTGCCTTACTATGCCACCCGAGCGGGACACGCCCAGGGACACGCCCGTGTCCTAGGCCGTGTGACCCCCAACTAAGACCCAATCTTGGCCAAAAAATGTTGATCGTCCCACTTTCAAATATTGGGGCGTTACAACTCTCTCCCCCTTAAAAGAATTTTGTCCCGAAATTATAAAGCAAAAAGCGAACAAAACTTAAATGTTACTTGAACTGAAGAGCTCTGGATACTCTTCCAGCATGGTTTGTTCTCGCTCACAAGAGAGCTCCTCACGACCGCATTTGTCCCATCGGACTTTCACGAGTTTGACCTCTTTATTCCGCAACTGCCGAATCTCCGAATCCTCTATAGCAATTGGACGGACTCGCATCCTCAAGTGTTCCTGTATCGGCACCGATGCCGGCTCGATCACCACACTAGCCTCCACCAAGGCTTTCCTCAAGACGGAGACATGGAAGACGTCGTGTAATCCACTCAGCTCCACGGACAACACCAACCGATAGGCTTCTTCTCCCACCCATACAATAACTTCAAAAGGTCCCAAAAACCTTGGACTCAACTTCTTGAGTCGGCAAATCCGTGAGACGCCTTTGAACGGCTTGATCTTCAAATAGACCCAATCACCTACCGCAAACTCCAACTTCCTGTGACGAGCATTAAAGTATTTTGCTTGCCGGTCTTGCGCCACCTTCATACGCTCTTGAATGGTCCGTACCAACTCACAAGCGTCAACTACCACCTCCTTTCCCAAAATTTTGGTTTCTCCCGCCTCTGTCCAAGACATCGGTGTTCGACACCGTCTCCCATACAAAGCTTCGTATGGCGCCATTTTTATACTTGCTTGATAACTGTTATTGTACGCGAACTCCATCATGAAGAGATGATCCTACCACTTCTTGCCGAAGTCAAGAATGCACATTCTCAGCATATCCTCCATAGTACGGTTCGTTCTTTTGGTTTGCCCGTCAGTTTGAGGATGGAATGCTGTACTGAACTTTAGCTTCGTGCCCAAACTCTTCTGAACCAACCTCCAGTCCTTGGACGTGAAACGTCCGTCACGATCGCTAACTATACTTTTAGGAATCCCATGTAGTCGCACAATGTTGCAAACATACAACTCCACCAGCTTCTCTACGTTGTCCTCCTTCCGATTTGGGATGAAGTGAGCCACTTTGGTTAAGCGATCCACGATCACCCAAATAGCATCATTGCCCTGCTGCGATCTAGGCAAACCATGTACAAAATCCATGGAGATGTCATCAAATTTCCACTCAGGGATTGGAAGAGGCTTCAGGAACCCTCCTGGCTTCTAACACTCGGCCTTCACCAAGGCACAAGTTTGGCAACGATTCACACACAAAGCTACGTCCCGCTTCAGCCCCGGCCACCAAAAGGATTTCTTCATATCCAAGTACATCTTTGTACTGCTCGGGTGAATGGAGTACTTTGTGAAGTGAACCTCAAACATCAACTCCTCACGGAGCTTGCCGAACTGCGGTACACAAATCCTTCTGTCCTTCCTCAGAATCCCATCAATCATCTCCCAGGCGCTGATCTCGCCCTTTTGAGCCTCCACCACATATGGTTGAAACTCCACATCCAAACGGGTCGCTTCCCGAATATGATCGGACAAGTCGTTCTGTATTTCAATCCAGTTCAACCGAGCCATGCTGGACTCGCCTCTCGCCACACATTCCAAACCAAGGGACTCTCATTCTAGCACCAACCGCTCATCATGGGCTTTTATCCAATTCCCTTGCCCAGAGTATTTTCTACTCAAGGCATCTGCCACCACATTGGCTTTGCCTGACGTGTACTGAATCTATACCTCATAGTCTCCAAGGAACTCGACCCACCTGCGCTGCCGCATGTTCAAGTCCTTTTGATCCAAGAGATACTTCAGGATTTTATGATCTGTGAAGATCTCCACCCTTGGACCGTAGACATAGTGTCGCCATATTTTCAACGTGAAAATTACCGCCGCCAATTCCAAGTCATGGACGGGGTAATTCCTCTCATGGGGCTTCAACTGTCTAGACCCAAAGACTATCACACTGCCATGTTGCACGAACACGCAACCCAAACTGCATCCTGATGCGTCATTAAAGATTTGAAATCCTCCGGTACCTTTCGGTAGACTTAGGATTGGAGCCATCATCAGTCTCTCCTTCAGTGCCTCAAATGCTTGACTGCACTCTTGAGTCCACACAAACTTATGATCTTTACGAGTGAGTGAGGTGAGGGGTAGAGCTATCCACGAAACATTCTCCACGAATCTCCTATAGTACCCGGCTAGTCCAAGAAAACTTCGGACTTCCGCCACGGTCCTCAAAACTGGCCAATCTCTGATGGCTTCCACTTTTGTTGGATCCACTGCCACCCCATCCCCACTAATCATGTGGCCCAAAAATGCCACCTTCGCTAACCAGAACTCGCACTTTGAGAACTTTGCATACAACTGATTCTCCCTCAACACTTGCAAGACCATTCGCAAGTGAGTCTCATGCTCCCTTTCCGATTTGGAGTACACCAAGATGTCATCAATAAAGACAACTACAAAAGAATCCAAGTATTGTCGGAACACCTGATTCATCAAATCCATGAAAACAGATGGCGCGTTCGTCAGCCTGAACGACATCACCGTAAACTCAAATTGTCCATACCTCGTACCAAATGCAGTCTTTGGTATGTCCTCGTCCCAAATTCGCAACTGATAATAGCCTGACTTCAAGTCCAATTTTGAATACACCACCGACCCCACCAACTGGTCGAACAAGTCGTCTATCCGCGGAATCGGATACTTATTCTTGACGGTCAGTTTATTCAGCTCTCGGTAGTCTATGCACAGCCGCATACTACCGTCTTTCTTCTTTACAAATAACACCGGCGTGCTCCACAGTGAAGAACTGGGTCTGATATACCCTTGCTCCAACAGTTCCTGCAACTGTACTTTGAGTTCATCCAACTCCTTTGGTGCCATCCTAAACAGAGGACGTGACACCGGCCTAGCATCCGACACTAACTCGATCGAGAAGTCGATCTCCCGCCGAGGAGGCGCTCCAGGAAGTTCATCCGGAACACATCCTTGAACTCTGCCACTACGGGAACTTACTCAATAGACAACTGGGAGAGGCGAACCTCCAATAATGCTACAAGTGCTACACCACCCTGGTTAACCGCCCGCATCAACTGCTTGGCCGAAATCAGGGAATAGGCCACTCCACAAAGGCCCTTGAACTTGACTTCCGCCTGCCCCTTGCTCCTTAGGGTCACCACCTTGGATAGGAAATCAATACTGGTGCGCTGCTCTGCAAGCCAATCCATGCCCAAAATCACATCAAACTCAACCAATGGTAAAACCGCTGCTAACAATACGAAGTCAACTACGTCCAACTCCCAACAAATGCGCCCTTTGGCCCTGGTGGTCATGGATGACCCATTGGGCATGCGCACTTTCAGCTCCGCTTCTGCCGAAAATTACTCAACTCCTATTCTCCGGATGAAGCTCTCCGCAAGAAAGGAGTGCGATGCTCCCGTATCGAACAATACCCTAGCGGGGTATCCGGAAACTAATATGAAGCCTAAAACATAGACATCACACATAAAGGTCTAAAAGTATGAAGCACAAAGTTAAACTTAAATTTCCTCATACCTGTCACCACATCGGTTTGGCGGATCGCTTCCTGCTATCCAAGGTTGTAGGCCCTTGGTTGCACCAGTTGGAACCGAGAAGCACTAGATTTCGCCATCTTCCCTTTCTCTGCGGCACTGGGGTCGGAGCGCACAGTCTGCTCCTGCCTTGCCTCTTGCTCCACTCCTCCTTGAGGACAAACATGAGCGATGTGCCCCACCTTACCGCAGTTGTAGCACGTCGGCGGTCCCCTAGAGTGAGAACCTCCAGACGTCCACTTGCTTTTCTCACCGGACTTGTATGGGTGAGGCTTCTTCCTCCATCTATTCCCTTCCGACTTTCCTTGGGATTGAGAAGTCTTCCCTTCTCCTTGCTTGGGCGCAAAGCCATTACAACGTTGGCTTCGCTCTAGATCACTTTCCAAAGTTCTGGCAGCCTCCACTAGCTCACTGAAACCAGCCCTCTTCATGATAATGAGGGGTTATCTTAGATTCTCCCTCAGCCCTTAATAAAAGAGGTTATCCCTCTCTACATCATCTACCATCATCTTTCCCGCGTAACGACCCAAACCGGTGAACTCCTGCACATACTCGTCCACCGTCTTGTCTCGCTACATTAAGTGCAGAAACTGCCTCTGAAGGGCTAACCGTGTAGAAACAGGAATGTACCTCTTTAGAAAAGCATCCCTAATTCCTCCATTGACGAGGTGCGTCCAGGAAATTAGCGGCCGCTATGGCTCATCCACCACAACTTGGCGTCTCCTTCTAACATGAACGCCGCATACTCAGATTTATTCTCTTCTGGCGTCTCTGCCGCCCTCAAAAGCTCTTGAATCCGAGCCCACCAATCCTCTGCATCTGTTAGCGTACCAACTCCCTTGAATGATGGGGGATGGAAGCTCAGAAAGTACTTCATCTTCCGGTCCCCATGCTCGACCACCACTCTTTCTACCAAAGGCTCTACTCGCATAGCTTCTCCGCCTGGAACGGCCATCGCCGTATCCGGGGTAGCAGGAGTTGCTACCTGAGCAACCGGGGTTGCTACCTGAGCTATCGTTATAGCTTGGGCTGCCACCATCGCTTCTGCAAGCATGCGGCAGAAGTCGGCTGGGTTTACACCCGTGCCCAAAAGACCCGGAGCAGTGGCACTGCTCGCCGAAAGCTCTTCTCTTGTTCTCGACGTACCCGCCTCGTTGCTTGCACTCTTCAAGAAAACAAGAAACAAGGAATCAGTCTCTAATCTCAAGACTTAAACATAAGGACACTCATGGTCCTGCGTTACTCTTATGTGGATAACTTCTCTACGCACTAACCTTGAATCTAACCTGGCTCTGATAACAAATTGTAACACCTCCCCTGTAATGACCGTATAATATGGGTTCGGCTGGGGCCCCACAACAAACAGACGCCACAACTTCAGTATTATAAGATGGTATAGCTACCCAATCTCAAAACTCATAACACAACACATCGGAAACAACAAGCAAGTCTAGAAGTTATCCACGCCTACAAGAGTAACAAAATGGCCTTATGGTCTTACAACAAAAGTGAGTCCAAACTCAAATAATACATCAGTCATAAAAGTGCATAAGCACTCCTAGTCTACCTCGGCATGCAAGCTGGTCAACATGGGCATCAAACATACAATGTCATAAAAGTAGAGCTACAACAAAAAAAGTAACACTTCATGAGGCTTAGGCCTTTCTGTCCGGCGGGCTAGCTCCTGCTTGCGATCATTGCCCTGTAAAAATTATTAGTAACGTGGGTCAGCAAAGGCTGACCTCAAACTGTGTAACCAACACATCTCCTCCCGGCCGCCCCTAACGGACCCCGGGGAACCCTCCAACCTGCAAGTCAGCACTTCGTATGCAATATATATATAAACAAGTAATGCACTAAGAACAGGCTAGGATGTCTCAAACAACATACATGTTCTCTATTGTTGAGCATATAATAAAAGGGGCCTACTTATGTAGCATATATGCAATAACCCGGGCTTCACCCAAGGTACCCTATTGCGTATGCATCTAGCATATCATCACATCAAATGGGTACTCATCATTTCCCCATTGGCATAAATCTGGAAACAAAGGGGGTTTACCAACATTCCCCCAACGACACACAAGCCGTCACACGGAACTCTTGCCAAGGCCCCACCCGCTCAAGGTCTTAAACCCGGGCTTGCCTGCAAGCTCTGACTTCTCATGTCAGGATTCCAACAAACACACAGACCGATTCTAAGAAGCCTTGCTGGACCCCACCCGCTCATGGCCTCATTGCCCGGGTTTGCCCCAAGCTTGGCATTCTCGTCAGTCTCACAGAAGGGGACTAGTCTCGCCGGGACACTCTCCACACATTGCGTGCACGTCACGGGATAGCCATTCGACCACGGAGACACAGCCATGCCTTGGCACATCACAATCCAAGACAATTTCACCCTAGTCCCTCATTCGTACTGCAGCGTTCCCGTACACCAAGGAAACCATCTACCACCCATGTGGAGCTAACCTTGTCCACAAAGGAAACCATCTACCGCCAATAAGGAGCTAACCTTGTCCGGTACCGACCACACATACTCACGCAAGATAAAGGTAAGAACACCACAAATATCACACACATCACAAATGACCTCTTGCCGCAGCGGATCTCTACGAATCCTTAAACCTCGTATACAACATCACCGAGTCGAACTAACAGTCGCGACTACAGCTTCACCCACCATGCCTAATCCACTAACGAAGCGGATCTCTAATGCAAAAACATATCGGGGACGGACTCAATCGACCCGGAGGTTCCTCTTGAACCTTGGCGACACAAACCCCTCTCATTTGAGAGTTTGGTGCCCAAAAACTAGAAAATAAAAGATGCTAAAACATGCATCCTAAAACCAAGAGGAGAAGTGTTGTTAGCCTCTGACTCCTCTTCCTAGCCATGGAAAAATAGCCGGATGAAAACCTTCGCAACGATCTAGCCTCCACGGATCTGGACTAGGCTCGCAATTTGGAGCACCGAAACCTCTCTAACAGCCGAATCTCCTTCACTGTCTTCCGCACTCTCCCTTCTCTCTAGATCTTAGACGGAGAAACAACGACTGAAATAATCCAGATTTTGAAACCCTACTCTCGGGTATATCCCAAACAGAAAACCCCCAGCCTTCGGATCCCACACCAAGGAATGCACTGCTGCGATCCGAGTCCAGCCTGGAAATGGGCCGAACACCGCATTCTCGTCAAGGACACCCCGTGACAACCAGTCATGAATTCCGCTCGACGATCGTCGAACCAAAATCATCGACCGCTGCCGAATCATCGAACGGAGAATCACTGGCAACTCGTCGAACCAGCCAAATCGTTGAACAAAGTTCCCTAGCAAAATTGTCGAACGCAGCAAGATCGTCGAACGCAGATTGCTGGGGAAATCGTCGAACGCAGATCCATGGAAATCGTCGAATGCAGATCGCTGGGGAAATCGTCGAACGCAGATCCATGGAAATAGTCGAACGTAGATCGCTGGGGAAATCGTCGAACGCAGATCCATGGAAATCGTTGAATGCAGATTGACAAAGCGGGACACACCCTGTGACACTCCCGTGTCACAAGCCGTGTACCCCTACTCGACGATCTCCACTCGATGATCGACGATCGATGATCGACGATCGACACTCGACGATCGTCGAACCGAGGGGACACGCCCCCTGTCACGCCCGTGTTCTAGGGCGTGACCTCCTAAACATTTCATCGACTGAAATTCGTCGACCACGCGCCTTAGTACGCCACCCGAGCGAGACACGCCCGTGTCCTAGGTCGTGTGACCCCCAACTAAGACCCAATCTTGGCCAAAAAATGATGATCGTCCCTCTTTCAAATTTTGGGGCGTTACAGCTAGAAGGCGCACTTGGCCCCGAGTAGACCCCCTGTCCAGGCTCTCACTAGATGGTAGGGTCGTAGGCTCGCTTGGGGGGTAAGGGAAGACCCCAAGAGGATCCCGCTATCCAGGATCTCATTAACTGGCAGGGCTAGAAGGCACACTCGGCCCCGAGTAGACCTGCTGTCTAGTCTCTCACGAGCTGGCATGTTTGTAGGCTTGCTTGGGGGAAAGGAAAAAGGTTGAGAAAAGGTTGAGAATTTTGAAAGACTCTGTGAGGATCCCGCTGTCTAGCCTCTCATTAACTGTCAGGGCTGGAATACGCAGTTGGCCCTAAGTAAACCCATTTTCTAGGCTCTCACAAGCTTGCAGGGTCGTAGGCTCGCTTGGGAGGTAAGGGAAGACCCCGAGAGGATCCCGATATCCAGACTCCCATTAGCGTGCCGGGGTGGAAGGCTTACTCAGCCCCGAGTAGACCCGTTGTACAGGCTCTCACTAGCCGGTAGGGTCGTAGGCTTGCTTGGGGGGAAAGGAAAAAAGGTTTGCAGGTTCGAAGACACGCTCCTTGGTAAGATGCAAAATATGAGGAATAATTAGATCTGGAGCTGATCCCGTCGTTAGGCTCTCACCTAGCTGATGGGGGAGTTAGGCCCATTGCAAGAATTATGAAGTACTTCGCCAACAGGTTCCCAAATAGTTGACAACCATCCTGAGTTTATAAGGAAAGGTAGACCCATCTCGGCATGTCCCTCTCGGCAGGGCTCTCGGCATGTCCCTCTCGGCAGGGCTCTCGGCATGTCCCTCTCCGCAGGGATCTCGGCAAAATTTACTTAGTCTATTCTTCGAACAGGTGGTGGTTATCACCTAAGATCCTAAGGCTTGCGCGAATGTGCGGATTTGCGCGCAGATAATAAAATGCCATATACAAAAAAAGAAGTATGAAAAATAATAACCATTTTTGCAGAATGAAAGATCATTTATATATTACAAAAATTGTTACATGTCGTTTGGGGGATCTCACCTATGGTCTTGATCGTCTGCCCGGAGAAGAAGACGATTTCGCTCTTCGCCTGAAAGTTGAACAATTTGCGGAAGATGGAAAGTTTGAACTCAATACTTTCCCCACGCATGTAGTAGATGAAAGTCACTAGGAGCACGACAAAATTAGGATTGTGCTGCGTAGGGACCACACCATAGTAGCGGAGGGCTTGGTACACCTCCAGCCAGAGGGGGAGGCGAAACCCTACCTCAAAGTGTTCCAACGGTATGGCCAGCTCCACTTTCGGCAGGAAGTTTACCCTGTCATCATTCCCGAGATTGCGCGTAGTGAACTCAGGGGGAACGTAGTTCCTGGTTATGAAGGCGAATTCGGTCTTGGTTAGGCGGCAAGCGGTGAAGTTGTGTTTGATGAAGTTTTGCTCACATTTGGCGCGACCCTCAGTCTCGCCCGGCATTGTGTAAAGGTGGAAAGGGAAAGAAATCTTGTAGGAGAGAGCCTCAGGGAGCAGAGAACGCTGAGAGCGTAAGAGAAAAAGGAAGGAGAAAGTTCAGAAGCAAGTGAATGTAAATGCGGTTGGTAAGCCGACCTATTTATAGAAAAATATAACAATCATGACATTTTTTCTAATGGCGGAAGTGCTGAGAGAAATTTTCAATAATTTGATGCTTCATATTCCGCTTGGTCTCGCCAGCGCTTCCTGTACCTGCAGATGACGAAAGCCTCCGGGAGGTCACCCGGGTAAGAGCAAAAGCAGCGACAAGTTTAAAAAAAGTATAGTGCGAGAGCTAATCATTCAGCAAGGTATGGCGTGAAAAAATAACGTTATATACAATAGGCCACTCGTTGGGCGGGAGCCATGTTAAAATTTAACAAATATTAAATGTTCATTACAAAAATAAAAGGGTGCATGCGAGAAGGGTAGGCTGAGAAGTTGGGGTATGAAGAGGCGAGACCCATGGAAATCAGTACTGTTCCCACCACCGGCGGCCCCGACCTCACCTCCCATTCCTCGGGGGCACTCACGGGTAGTGGTAGTAGGCCGTCACAGTTGTGGCGCTCCTGGTGGACTAGGCGCAGTTGGTTCCAGGCCCATGCGATGTGCCTCGCAGGAGAGTTCTCCTCACTTCCACCTCTCATGCGGTCCGTCTCGCCAAGAAGATGAGTATAGTTCCACTCGATCACACTGAAGCGCCACTCAATCCGCGTCATGAGGGTAGTTTCCTGTAAGGAGTCCTCCGCCGCATCTGTATGAGCTTTGACAGGACTTCCGCTATCCTCTCCCTCTGCATCTCGGCATTCCCAGTGGCCTCAAGAAAGCCCAGCATCTTGCTCGGGGAAGGCGGCGATGAGATCCCCTCCTCGTCTGAGTCCGGCTATTCCGCAAACTCCTAACAGTTTGGTGAGACGACTATCAGGGCCAATTCGGGAGCAAAACATTTAATCAAAGCTCGACAAGATGTACTGTTTACCTGATTGATGGCAAGAAGATCCAGGTTGCCCTTCAAAAGGCTTCCCAAGGAGGGGGCGGTGCGTCTTTCCCCTACCTGGGGGGAATGACGACTGCCCCAGAGAATGTGTATTGGCATGAGGCGAAATAGCAATGCCCTACCCACCGGGGAGGCGAGATTTCGGCACGAGAGCAGGGGACTTGTCGGCAGATCTCCTGGGCAAGAGGGGAAGGCTGACCGCGTGATAGTTAGGGTCCTCGGCAGCGGGAGACCCGGACCTCGAGCTGATAATATTCGGGTTCTCGGAGGTGGATACTGCAAAAAATTATGAAAGTGAGAAGAAAGCAAATCGGAAAAAGCTAAAGTCAGGTGAGAAAGTTACTGGGAACATTCAAAGGCTCGGCTTGGGTTATCAGAGGGGTATTGGTGGCATCCTCGGGAACCGTTCCCTGTGAGAAGGGCAGCGTATCAATGAGACAAACCATTTGTGGGGGTTTATGCCAAAAGGAGATACAAAAAACATACCTCCGCTGGAGCAGCAGGCTCCTCGCGGGCAGGTGTTGGAGTCAGTGAGGCTGGCTCATTCCTAGAATGGTCTAGCCGAACCATCTTTGCCTTTTTTGCCTGTAGGCTGAGTCCGCAGGCCTTTTCGTCTAGAGCCAGGGGAGAATCCAGCCCAGTCGGCGTGAGCTCTCTCCTGAGGGGCGGCGAGATGATCGTGGACTTCTTGCGAGAGTTGTTTCATGGATCGTTTGGCATACATCTTCACAACAATGCAAGAGCTCAGGCTATAAGCTATAGCAGGATGAATGAGGTCTTGGAGACAGACCCTGGCATATATTTATTAGGACCTGGTAGGGCCCGCAAAAGATTCACTTCCAGGTCAGCAAGCACTCACCAAATATTAGGGGTTGTATGTTTCTTTATGAGCGTAAAACTAGCTCGCAAAGAGCAGGGATTGTGTACAACCCCATATTCGCTGAGCGAGACCCAAAGGCCTAGGACCCCGGGTTTGAGTAGGATTTAAGCTAATCGGGTCTGGCGAGTATTACAGGTGGAAGGGTTCCTGCCCAAGGCTTGCACCCGGGTCAGTGGGAGGCCCTCAGGGTTAGCATTGAGTGATGCTTCTGCACTCATCGCCTTAGCCCTTGGTGTTGAGAGATACTTCTGCACTCAACACCTTAGCACTTGGCATTGAGTGATGCTTCTCCAGTCAACGCCTTATCCCTCGGCATTGAGTGATGCTTCTCCACTCAACGCCTTAGCCCTCAAAATTGGCATTGAGTGATGCTTCTCCACTCAATGCCTTACCCCTTGGAGTTGATTTATGCTTCTGCACTCAATGCCTTAGCCCTTAGGGTTGGCTTTGAGTGATGCTTCTACACTCAATTCCTTAGCCCTTAGCGTTGAGTGGTGCTTCTCCACTCAATGCCTTAGCCCTCAGAGTTGGCATTGAGTGGTGTTCTCCACTTAACTACTTAGCCCTTGGCGTTGCGTGATGCTTCTCCACTTAACGCCTTAGCCCTCAAAGTTGGCGTTGAGTGATGCTTCTCCACTCAACGCCTTAGTCCCTGGAAGTAGAAGGGTTCCCGCCCAGGGCTTGCGGGAAGGTTTGCGTCCGGGTCAGTGGGAAGCCTTCAGGGTTGGCATTGAGTGGTGCTTCTCCACTCAACATCGTAGTTTTTGGCATTGAGTGATGCTTCGCCACTCAACGTCACAGTCTCTGGCATTGAGTGATGCTTGTCCACTTAATGCCATATTAGGGTACATAGGGTTAGAATTTGACATTCCGCCGATTTCTATTTGATGTTACGTCGAGTGCAAACTTACAAAATTTAAGCCTTATGCGGGTTTTTCCCAGCAATATTTATAGTTAAATTAAGACATTTATGATTACCGAGCTTTATCAAACATACCCAAAGCTTTGATAAAGTAGTGGCTCTTTATTTAATCAAGAGGCTTAGTGAAAATATCTGCCTTATGATTTTCAGAAGTCACATATTCATGGGAAATTTTCTCTTTTTCAACATTATCTCAAAGAAAGTGATGTCTTATCTCCATATGCTTTGTCCTGCTATGCAAGACAAAATTTGATGTAATTGGGATAGCACTTGAACTATCACAGAATATTGTGGAATTGGAAAAAATTAAGTTATAATCAAGTAATTAATTCTGCATCCATAAAATATATGAACAACACCTTTAAGAAGCAATATATTTTTGTTGGAATCAAAAACTGGCCCCAACAAGAGTTCAGACCCTGGGGTGTAGCTAACACCTACTTCTACCACTTAATCCCTACTAAAATCTTTAAAACATTATTTAAAGATTTAAAGAAGGGGGAGAAAAATCGAGGCATGGATGATAGTATTCAAAACTCAGATTGTGTTTGAACTAATAATACAAATATTAAAGAGATTTCAAAAAGACCAAATGAAGATGCAATTTTGAAAATGGCCTATGAAAATGAAAAAGTTACTGAAAAACAGATATGAGTACAATTCAAAATATAAGGGTATTGGATAATATTGTTTTAACTTTAGAATCAGAGATAGTTAAGAAGTTTGCTATACAGGAAGAGAATCTATCAGCTCTACTAACACAGATGGTACTGCATAGGGGGAGAGTCCATTATCAGACTTAATAAAAACTATGCAAGGAGAAAAAAGACAGAAGTTACTGAGCTCGAAATTTTTTTGAAGAAATATGAGAAAGAAATGAAGCTGAATTCAAAGCATCTGAAGATGACCAGCTGCTAAGAAAAGAATTTTTATTGTAAAGCTAAAAGCTAAGGTTTTAGGGAAAAGGAGTGTGTTTGATTTACCAATTACACTTCCAGGGATAATCTTTAATTATAATAAATATATCAAGAAATATTCTAAAGCTCAGATTATGGACACTACTGGACATAGTCACAAAAGAATAGCAGGATTGGGTTATAATCAGGATACATATATAATCCTTATGGAGTGTAAAACAAGGAATGATAAGTTTTGTAAAAGCATCAACCACTAAAGTATATGTAACCAAAAAGAAGTAGAAAGATATTTTTCATAATAAATTATTGGAATCTATTAATGAACTATCTACAAGCATCTTGAGCAAAGGATATACACTTAATTCTGATTCACACAATGCAGGAGCAGAAATTCAAAAGTTGTTCGATGTCTAGCAGGATATAAACAGACATTCAGAGAAAGCAAGAGGACTTTATTTTGAATTTGTTTAAAAGGTGTCAAAGAAATTATACATTGCTCTTTTAACCTTTATTGCTGACAAGGAACAGAAGTAATATTGTATTTTAGCACCAAATAATTTTCAAGTATATTTAGTTGGCTTATATCTATGTCTCTTATTAGTCTTATCTATTATGAGTGCACAGTCAGTCAAAATTTTGTATAATTTATTGTTGTACACTTGTAAAATTACTTTTGAAGTTTTGTAAAAAAAATTTAAGTTAAATAGGAGGAGATGTTGTGAAAAACCCTCATGATTTAGCTTAACAAATAATATTTAGTGATTTTACATCCTAAGTCTATTACCCATGTTATATAGTGAGGGTAATTTGGTCTTAGAAATTCTATGGTGTTAGTGATGTAAAGAATATATACTCTGCATACTGAATTGAAGAGAAAAATCATGAATTGCCAACATGCGCCGACTAGATCTCGACTGGAATTCGATGTTACTTTGAATTGAAGTCAGAGAAACTTAATTTGGATAAGTCGAGAGCACTTAAGGAATAAATCAGTGTAAGCTTCGACATGATATTGACGGAACGTCGACTACAGAGATTTTCATACATGTAGTCAGAAATCGATGTTACTTTGACAAGAACTCAATGTTACGCCAACTGGATTTCTTAACAGAATTTGTTTTGTGGCTTCAATCTGAATTAAATCAAGAAGGGGTTTACATAACAGATTCTTTAAGACATTAGAGGATGTCGATCTATATATATATTATGAGGTACAAAAAAACAGAATACAATCATAGGTTATCAATCATCAATAGCATATGATCAAGAAAATCATATCAGATCGTGAGAAGATTGAATTCGAGAGAGAAAACTTAGAAGATTATTGTCTGCAATTGAATCTCTTCCAGCCTCAGTCGATTGGTTTGATAGTTGCTGAATCTGATAATAGAATTAGTACTTCTTTATCTCAAAATAAAGTTGCAACAGATTAAGAGAAAAAAATTGAAAGATCATCCGAATATTTGACTCATAATCTTTGTTATTTTAATATTAAGAGATTCATTAGAAGTTTCAGAGATCATCATTAATTGTCCTCAGAAATCTGAAGAGAGTACACTAAGAGAAGAATCATCTTAACTGAAATCTTCTCTTAATTTTCTTTTTTATATTTAAGAAAAATAGTTTTAAGAATCCCTCTGCAAATGATTTAGTGAGAAGTTCTAATAGTCTCTATGAGAAAAGACTCGGATTGTAATTGGTTCAAAAATCTTCTTATCAAAAGATCTGGTTTTGTTCTAAGAGTCTCATGATCAAAAGTCTCAGACACTGTGATAGTGAATTCCCACCAAGGGGTAGAAGAGTGCATGCACCCAGATTGAGGGGGAACCATTATAATCCTTGTGTCTTTTGTGATTTTACTTTTATTACTTATTATGTGTTGTTGTGTTGTGATTTTAATTGACTGCATCTGATTTTGATTTATAGTTTATGTAAATGCAAATTCTATGAATTAATCAAAGTATTTGAAAATAATTTAAATCTCAATCACACCCCTCTATAGAACTCTGAGGAATATAACAACTAAACTCCTATTTCACAAGTAAATCTTCTACCACCCGGAGCTTCTCCTGAAGAGTCAAGTATCCACCCTTCAAACACACATGTTGATTGCTCTACGCAAACATTCTATGTGCCTGAGCTTTAATCTACAACCAAAAAGGAAAGGTTCAAAATTGCACAAAACAATCAAACTAAAAACCAGAGATAAGAGAGCCCACTTATCACATCGCTCATTACCTTAAAAGAAGAAGACACTCGGGGGGGGGGGGGGGGGGGGGGGCAGAAATCACCGAATTGGGGACTTGGGGGCAGAAGACCCCAACACCTCAACATCAGGAGGTTTTCCTGAGCCCCGGTCTTTGGCAATGCTCACCTTAGCGATTAGTCTGCTTTCTTTCTACACGTGACCTGATCATTCACCGTGAGGAGTAATGATATTTAAATATGCTCTTAGAAAATTATAAACTATTTTGCATAATTAGAATGTTTTTCTACTATATTTACACGCCAATGAGTATGTGACTTTGCATGGTACTCCACATTTTTTGTTGCTCTGCCAGATATTTGTTTATTGTCCATTTGAGGGATGATTTGCTCAGGACGAGTAAATGGTTAAGTCTGGGGATGTGACGAGTCCGATTTTTATAGTGTTTTTCGTACTCATCTGGATTGGTTTTCACACATACGCACAATGCTTTTTGGTCGTTAATGCTTATATTTCACTTAATTTGTATTTCACACAAAGTGCATGTTTTTGGCCTGTTATGGTGCACTTTTGCACCCCGTTTTGCAAGGGGTAGCACATGGTGCTCCCCAGGTGTTTTCTTTGGGCTTTCTTGTATTTTTGGGAAGGTTGGGGTGTGTCTAACAAAATTTTGATAATTCTAGGGAACCACAAGGTCGTGTGTTTTTCCTTTGCGCACAGGCGTTTTGCTCATGCGTGACCTTTGTGCTGAAATGAGGGTTCTGCCACTACCTGTGTGTTTTGGTCGTGCATGACTGATTTCAACTGTACGAGAACAAAATTGCATGAGGTGCCTGCTTGTCCAAATTTTTGGTGTTATTTCTGGGTCGTGTGTTTTCTTTACGCATGGTTGATTTCAATCGTGCGATAGGAAAATTGCACGGGATCTTGTTTGGCCTGATATTTTCATTTCTGTCTCTACCCATGCGTTTTTGTTCATGCACGGTTAATGCAACCATGCATGAAGTGAAATCACATGAGTGGAGCCTTGGCCTGTATCATGTTTTCTCTCATAAATATAGCATGGTTCGATCGCATGATCATGCAATCTACCATGCACGGCTAATTTTTCACAGATTCTCTCTATATAGCTTCACGTTTACCATAATTTGGGGATCATCTTCCTCTCGATCAGTTTCACTATTTCGTCGTAGGGAGAGCCCCAATCTCTTCTTACCCCACCAGGTGTTAGGGATTTTTTTCCCTAGGCCTCCTTTATCATCCAAGAGCTTCAATGAAGGGGGTTCTAGCCCTACACTCATCATCAAGCAAGGAATGCTTGCACCGAAAGAGATCGAGTCGTGAGACAAAGTAGATGGGCCATTGGGAGAAGGTGACAGCTCTCCTCTACCCTGTAGGTAGTTGTTTACAGAGCTAGGATGCAGATTGACAACCTGGCGATTCCTACAATGAAGTTTCAACAAAACTTCGGATTTGGTCGATCCCTTTTCTCCCTCCTCTTATTTTGATCGCTTGGCTTAGATAGTTTTGTTTTCATGCATTGATGATGTGTGTACTAGAACTTTGGCATTTAATAATTAAATTCATGTCTTCGAATTTATTTTTTGTTCTTGTGTGTGTTTGAGGTTGCGTTACAATTTTCCATCCCGTCATGTTAAGTTCGTCGCACTACCAATTTCCAGTTGTGCTCTTTGCGATGAGGTGTGCATAACCCTCATTTCGCTTTCCTTCTAGTTCATCCTCCTGACGAAGCAGTGCATAGCGGCCTGCGTAGTTTCGATCCAACCAAGTGAAGAAGTGCGAAGCGGCCTGCAAAGGAGTAGTTGATTTAGATTTATTTTGTTTAGTTTTTGCACACCAAAAGCTCCTTCATAACCCCTACCTTGAGGAATTCAATCACAAGTCCTCCTCGAAAGTAATTCTACCTTACTTTGTTCCACGTGAGATCGATACTTGAGCAAATTTGCCCATTTATATTACTTGTGTGACCAATACACTTTTCGTTAGCATATCGACCGTCAACCAATCCTTTGGCAGATTCTGAACTCTTTCTTCAATATGAGGAATCCTCACTTCAAGATCGGTGGGTATTCTATATCCTTTTCTCCAAATCACAATTTAGAGTGCAACTGCATCAGACGAACTTAAGCATTGCACTTCGAGACCCGAAAGACAAAACAAAAGTCACAAAAAATGGTCAGCCATGACAAAAATTAGCACCATCCCAAAAGCATAACAATCACGCCTTAGGTGTTTAATATAGCCCCCAATGCACAAGCATAAGAAATCTAGTTACAAGCACAAAAGCCATGCAAATATGCATTAGTGCGCAGAGGTATACACAAAAACACCCACGTATGTGCAAGCCCGCACATTCGAAAGCACACAAGTGTGTGCACTCTGTAACGTGCAAAAGCACGTGCCCGAGCACGCGATTGCTCGGGAGAATGCGGGCATGCATGCCAAAAATACGCAAGCGCACATGCCCCGGAGCACGCTCGCCTGGTACGCACGCTGGTGCACATACTCGGAATGCTCGCAACCTAGGGCACGCGCACGCCCGGGTACGCGCAATGCTTGTGCGCCCAGCCATGCGCAGGCACGCACGCGCCCGGTTTCGTGCAGGCACGCGCGTGGAACCGCGCGGGTGCATGCACCAAGAACACGCAAGCACGCGGGCCTCGGTACAAGAATGCCCGGACACGAGTGCTCCTGGTACGTGTGTTGGTGCATGTGCCCGGACGCGCCTGCAGCCAAGGGCTCACACACTCCCGGGTACGCACGATGCGTGAGCACCCAAGCATGTGTGGGGGCGCAAGTGCCCGGTTTCATGCAGACAGGGGAGTGGAACCGCGCACGTGCAGACCCACATGCCCCTGACTTCGTGCATCTTCGCCTTTGCGCGCCTCCGCCTTCGACCACCTCCATCATCGCACGCCTCCACCTTCACACATTTCTACCTCTACACACCATTTTCCCATTCAGACACTTTACAACATACCTTGGCACGTGCATTATCGTCAGTCAATCCCGCGGACACTTCTCCGTTGATCACCACCACGATCTCCATAGAAGAAGATTCGTAAAAATCTGCTCTCTTCTCACACTCCGGCTCCAAGCATCGAGAGTTTTGGGGGGCATATGATGAGTACATCCTAGAATTTATA
The DNA here is from genome assembly GCA_039583875.1 of Platanthera guangdongensis. NCBI lineage: Eukaryota > Viridiplantae > Streptophyta > Magnoliopsida > Asparagales > Orchidaceae > Platanthera > Platanthera guangdongensis. The sequence goes on from CM077158.1 coordinate 29,874,761, forward strand.
AAGAGATAGGGTATTAATATCCCAACACTAATGATATCGTCTAATTGAGTAGGATCATGGGGTAAATACCGCGCAAGCGATTGGCGCAACTGATCCCCTGGGCGAACTACACATGGATCATACCACGCGCACCTTTCGCGCAACCACCGCTGCCAGACGCCGGCATCTCCATAACTGGCGTCGGGTTGCCCGTTCTCGGCTGGCCCTACCAGATCACGCGCCCCTCCCCCAGCAACAATCTCCAGCGACCGCGAGGCCACTCCCTCGGTGGTTGGTCGCACCCCACGGCCACCTTCCGGTGGCTGCCTCTGGCGGCCGTAGAGCCGCGCCAGCTAAGGGTGGCCGCACCCTGCGGCTGCGGGGATGCTCCGGGAAGAGGCCGCTGCCGCCCGCGACAGCGAGACTGCACCCGAATGGGGCGGCCACGTCCCGCGACCGTCCTCTTGCAGTCTCCCCTCGCAATCACACTCCTACGGCTGCCTCCCACGAGCATGGGGGCAAGCCCAAAAGGGGAGGCCGCATGCATTGACCACCCCACAGTCGCCTCCCATGGTCGCTTCCTCTCTCGCCAAGGCCAGCAATTATGCTAGTCGCAGTTCCTCCACTGGCGCCCGATCGTCGTCGAGTTGGCCTCCCACTCGTGGCAGGCCTTTGCCATAGTCCGATCATCCTATTGTGATCACGACCATCTGTTACCTACGTAACCACTTGTGTAACTACTCACTAACCACCATAGTCAGTGGGGAATATTATTTACTGAAGTCAAATGGGATGCCAGACCAATGAAGAGAAAGTATCTTGGTGCCTTTGTATAAGAATAAAGGAAATATACAAAATTGTTAATTATAGAGGAATTAAACTGATGAGTCATACCATGAAACTATGGGAATGAGTAATAAAAACAAGAGTAAGATGAGAGACTAACACCTCAGAGAATCAATTTGGATTCATGTCAGGGCAGTCGACCATGGAAGCTATACATCTCTTTAGGAGACTCATTGACAACTGTTGATGTACAACCTCGTGTTCGCCAAGTGGACGAACCAGAATGACTCCACAACTCTAGGCGAGCTGGGGAGGCAGACTCGTGCTCGAAGCGTGAGTACCTAGTCAGGGGGTGAGTCGGGAAGAAGGACCACACTCGCCCAGACAGGCAAGTGTTCAGGATCTCACCATTGAAGTGGGCGAGTGCAGTTGCATTAGGCGCTCGCTACTCCAAAGAGGCAGGCGAGTGAGGGTTTCATCAAGCACTCACCACTCTAAAGATACGAGCGAGTGCTAGCTTCATCGGGCACTTGCCAATCCAAGCAGGAGCTCGTGTGTGAAGGCACTCACCTTAGAGAGCGAAGCGCACCAGGAGGCTAGGTATCAGTTCCATCAGGGTACTCACCATCTAGGAACAGTCGTCGTGCATTATTTTTTATTTTATTTGTCTGTTGATAGCCATTATAAACAACGGGGTTCGGTTGTTGACAGACCAATTTGGGGAGCTCTTAGCGAAAGCGAAAAGGCGGTATTACGATATTGGCAGTCCCCGCTAGAAAAACTATAAATAGACCTTGAAGGGCACCTTAGAGGGGATGGAGTTTTCTTTTGGCTTCCTCTTCTTCAGGCTGTCTTTAGTTAGCTTTGAACGCTCTCCAATGTGCTCAGCTTCAGCTTTGGTTTGGGAGGAGAAGCGCTCAAAGATCTTCCTAGTGTGTGGTGGGTCCTTCGTATTGCAGTCAGGGTCTATGTCAAGTTTTCAGTCTTTGGCTTAGCATCCTTTCTCGAGAGAAGTAGGCGTGGTTTGCCCCCCTTTGGGTCTGAACACTTCGTTGGGACGAATCTTGGTTCCAATATTTTTGGTGTGGTGAGCGTGGAACATAGCTTGCATAAGAAAATCCTGAGAGAGTTCCATGGCGGGAGAGGAGGAACAGGGTACTGACGACGGCAGCTCGCCACTACCTACAATGCCGACTCCCTGCCAGCTCAGCGGTGCGCAAGGTTAAAGGTGTAAGACCCCATTTCTTTTCCCTTTTAAACCACCAGGGTCTTATGCCCAGAACTGCCGCTTTGCGGTGACACCAACACACCAAGGAAGGTCGTCACTACAAAATGTCGATCCTGCCGGTCATACTGATCGCAAAAAAAGCAGAATAAGTATAAAGAATACAATCAAACTAGTCCACCAGAATCACATGTATAATATAAATCTCCACGAAGGGAGCATCCACATAAAAGAATAAACAAGGTACTAAAGAGGGCTCCTACCCGATACATTAAGATCCTCACTACAAGTCACTCAACACAGAATAAAATCTATAATAACTACTAAGGATCGGGACTCACAGTCCCTACTGGCTGGACTCCAGTGCTAGAATTCCCTGTCTCCATGCGCACTGACCTTTGGGGCTGCATCTCCTGGTGCGGATCCACAATCCCCTAAAATGATTTGTTCAACGACCGTTAGTCTAAAACGACTAAGTACTATCATCCCCCACCCCTCCCCTGATGGCTCCTATGTACTGAGCGGGGAGGAGGAAAGGGAAGGTAATGAAGGTAGAGAGTAACAAAGTAAGTAGGTGACTGCGGAACTAGTCTAACATGAGTATATAAATAGAGCAAGTATATGGAAGCAGTAGTTGGTAAGAAGTATAAATATACACAAGAACAAGTGAGCAAGTATAGTATGAAAAGGAAAACTAAGTAACCATTACCTATAGGAATGCCCATAAAAACCTATAGACCAAGGGGTCGTTTTGCAAGGCCTATTGTATAAAGCATCACACAACACTTTATACAACATGTGTCAGGGGTTATATGCAATGATGATGCTATGACATGCAAGTATGCCATGATGTGAACATGCAAGTGCAACACACACACTCGGCTCTGTGCACACAGACCTTTAGTTCCCCCTTTCTGGAGCATAACCTCCCAGGATACCTCCGTAGTGACAAACAAAAGTTGTGGGTTGGGTCTCACCCACCTATAAACCAGCATCACACTACCAATCAGGCCTCTCGTACGCCTCAACACTGGTGCACAAAGCGGATCTCCTGCGTACTCTTGACGACTGGACCGCCGGACTTTATTTGGCCAAGTGCAAAACCGCACCTACCAAGCCAATGTATCGGTGTTGGTGTGACGACTCTCCAATACCGATGACCCACCACATTATATCTTATGCACATGCAACATTAATGAATTTTCCACCTAGCCAAAGCTCCCCGGACTAACCTGTCCGTCTCAAAACCATCCGAGCCATCTGCTCGCTGGGCTAACCTGCCCATCACCAAAATCACCGAGCCTACTATTGAAACCGATTTCCCGATCTCCTGTGGAGTTCGCCCTTGGGGAAGGGGTGGTCTCGCGCCTACTTTACTCCTGCAAGCAAAACAACAAGGAAAACAAGGAGAAAAACTGACCCAAGGGCTCAGCGGGGAGGTCCCACCACAAACCCGGAAGATCTCAGAGCGCTTCCCCTCCTTAGCCAGAAGCCGAGCTAAGGTACCCTCAGAAAGCGCTGGAGAACTGGAACAGGAAGGCACATGAATCATGCTTTCTGGGGTACCCCTTCGGTCCTATTTATAGTTTTTGGAATCCGGACTACCGATAACCAAAAGAACTGATCTGAAATTACCAGAAAACCCTTGGTTGGGTCTACCAATAGCCAAACTCCGCTATTTTGAAGGGCTATAGGCAGACCAGCGGGGGCAAAATAGTAAAAAGTACCTCATTCATCCAGGCGAGCTGGGGAGATTTGATCACCTCGGCAGGCCTTGCTCGCCTACTGCTGCCGAGTTCCACTGTGAGGACGCGAGCTGGGACTAGCTCGGCGAATGCCGAGCTCGGGGTTGACAAACACTGGTCTCCGACCGACGAATGCCGGTCTCCAACCGACGATCGCCGATCTCTGGTCGACGAATGCAGAGCTCGGGGTCGGCCTCTCCACTGCCAAGCTCGCCTACTACCCTCAGCCTGATCTGCCTAGTCCCTAGATACCTTGCTCGCCGGACACGGGGTTGTACACAATCCCCGCTCTTTTTGAGCTTGATAAAGCTCGGAAAGAAACATCCAATCCCAAGTGTGCGGCGAGCGCGGGTTGGCGAGTTGGAGGGAATCTTTGGGCGGGGGCCACCTGCGGCTATATATATGTGCACCTGCCCACCTGCCTGACTCTTGTCATTCCCTTTGCTTTAACCCTGCCAAGATGCCTCTTCCCAAGGATATCCAAGAGCGCATAGACCGAGCTCGCCAAGCCTCCGCAGCTCGCGTGGCCGCCCTGACGGCTATCCCTGCCGAAGCTCCCCAAATTGATTCTGCCGAGCCCAGCTCTAAGAGGTCAAAGCCATTCCCCCAGGCAGCCAAGCACCTCTACCAAGACCTGAGGGCCACCCTGGAGGGCGAGAGCGGCTCCTCCACCCGGATGATTCATGAGAAGGATAGAGAGGTCATCATCGTCGGCGATGACCCGGACGGCCATCCTGATGGCGGGGGCGTCGCGCCGCGAGAGCCCTCACCGCGAGGCGAGGCCGCTCTTGCTGACTCGCGATTCATGGCACCGGACAACCGTACCCAAGACCTGCCTCTTCTTTTTGGGATCCTGCCAGTGAGCTCGCAGAGACTGAGCTCGCCAGTGCGCGCCTCCCCTCCTCGCCAAACTGATGTGGCCGCGGGGGCGGGTCTAGGAACCATCCCCACCGCGGGATTCGAGCTCCTCTCACCGGGAGTTCGCGGCCCAGGCCGCGGGAAGGATCTGAGGTTCATCCCTCCCCACATCTCCTTTGGAATGCCGAGCTCATTAGGTCAATCTTGCTTGACTTCTTGCCCCATGAGTTTTTTCTGCGTTTCTCTTCGCGCTGACACTTATCTTCACAGCTCTCCCAAGCCAATCTGCTGCAGAGGAATCCTCGCGGGCAGCTCACTACTCTCCCCTCCCCTCCCCGAGCTCGCTGGACTCTTACCTGGGTCCTGAGGTGGATCAAGGCGAGCTGACGAGGAGGGAGGTCAAGCTCCTCAAGAAGCTGGTGTGCGGGCTGCGCGAGGTGCAGGAGGTCAACGGCATACTGCAGCGCGACTACGCGCGCCTCACGGACGAGGTGCGAAGTGGCCGTGCTGGCGAGCTGATGTCCCCCTCCCGGCTCCTGGATGAGATAGATGATGGCCTCTCGATGGCGCAGAGAAATTCCGGCAGGATCCGCGAGCTGCTCCGCGCGCGGCAGTCTGGGAGGCGGGGGTCGCGAGACCGGGGTAGGTAAGTGAGCGGCTACTTTGCCAAGCCGACCGGTACTCGAATCCTGATGCTCTCCCTGCTCGCGCGCGCTACTTTTTTATTCCAAAACTTTGTTTCTGTAATAAGTAACTTTTTAGAATGTTCTCGATCATGTTATTCAAAAAAAATGCTGCAATGTTTAACTTAGCCTTGGTTGGGATGCGCCGGAAGTCGGCGAGCTGGGGTGGCGAGCTGGGGTGGCGAGCTGAGTTGATTGGACAACCTGCCCCAAATTTCTTTTCCTATAAATAGCCCCCCCTCACCTACCCCGTACTGTGCCTTTATTGCTTTCTTTTCCTCTCCGTGCTTCTTTCCCTTCCTGCTACTGCCGAGCTCGTTCCTTCACGATCATGGGGAAGACCAACCCGGATGCCGACAGCAGCTCCAAGTGCGTGCATCACTTCACGGATTATTGCTTCTTCGAGGGGCACACTAGCGAGGAGGAGCTCGCTGAGTTTGTGGCGGAGCGCGTGCCGCCGGGCTTTGAGGCGCGCAGGCCGAGGCAGGGTGAGGCTATCAACACCTTCCATGAGGACGAGCTCGCCTTCCCCATCTCCCACTTCGAGGTGGGGTTGCGCCTTCCCCTCTGGCCGGAGATCCGGCAGATCCTGAAGTATTACGGAACCGTCCCCGCGCAGCTAAATTCCAACGCCTTCGCGATGATGGTGGCGTTCGCGAGTTACCTCCGGCGGGAGAGGATTGAGTTCAACCTGACAGTATTCAGGAAACTCTTTTCCTACAAGGCGACGCCGGATGGGGTCGCCTACTTCGGCGGCTCGCTGATCAAGGTTCGCGAGATCGCGAAAAAACACCACACCTGGATGACCAAGATCGCCTTCATCAAGGGCGATCTCGGCAACATCCCCTACTCGCCTGAGCAAAAAGGCGAGGAGGTGTACCGCCCGCTGGCTGTGTCCGGCAACGACGTCGAGCTCCACAAGTACTTCCTCCACAAAGACTTCGAGGTCGCCTTCCTGCGGAGGGGGCTCGACGCGCTCTCCCCCGTTTTGCCCGGCGAAGGTATGGTTCTCTCCCCATCTTGCCGAGCTCGCCTGATCGCCGAGCTCGCCATATTTTGGCTGCACTTTTTCTAATTTTTTCCAAGTATTTTCCTGCAGAGGAGCGAATAATCCCCGTGAACCCGCCGTTCGCGGATTCGGGGCTTCATACCGACCCTCTCGCTCGCGAGAAGGTGGCGGCGGCGGCCTGCCGAGATGAGGCGGCCCTCTCTCAACCCTCTTCCAGCAAGAGGCGACCTGAGGACGCGGGGTCGAACCCGCCACTCCACCAGCAACATTTAAAGAAGATGTGGAGAGCCCTGCTGGCTCCGCGGGGGCAACAACAACAACAACAGCCCAGCCCAAATACATCAGCTCGTCGGAGACCCCTCCCGACGCGTCGCCGGAGAGCCCGCTGAAGGAGATCACCAGCAAGGGCCGGAAAGGTGGCGAGGGTCCCTCTTCCATGGCGACGACTTCCCCTTCTCCATCGGCGAAGAGGGCCGCCCGCGAGCACGCGCCGCCGAAGCAACACCCCCTCTTCAGCTTCGGCGGGTGGTGGAAGGACTCGGCTTGCGAGCCCATGGTGCAATGGGATGAGCTCGATCATCGAGTCTCCATCTACACCCTGCACCACTCCTGGCACGACGCGAGCCCGCCAACGGTCACGCCTACGCCCTCGGCTTCGACCTATATGGCCGGGAGGATGCCGAAGCCTATAAGAAAGATACCCTCCGGCAGAGCTCGGCAATGAGGCATGCAGTCCCACCATGCGGACCATGGAGCTGCATCACATGCTGGCACGCCGCAGCTTTGCCCTCAGCCACCAACTCGAAAAGGCTGAGTAGGCTCGCGACATCGCCAAGGATAAGATCACCGACCAGGCGAGGCAGCTCGGCATAGCGGAGGGTCTACTCGCCCAAGCCACCGGCGGGCTGGTAAGTGTCAAGCACTACTCTTCTATTTTACTTATGATATTTTGTGATGATGCTAGACTGAATTTCTCCTTTACCAGGATGCCAAGGCTGCAGGGGAGCTCCAGGCTCGCAATACCGAGCAGGGGGAGGAGATCAGCCAGTTACGCGCACGCCTGGCCGAGCTGGAGGGCGCGAACGCGAAGCTGAAGGGGGAGAATCAGCACCTCCTCAGTGAGGTCCGTCGCCAGGCGGAGATTTTCTTCCCTGCTCGCAGCGTTGACCCTACCCTCCCCTATAAGAGCCCGCGGATCTTTGGCGAGGCCGACCTCGCTGAGAGACTGCGGATCAACTCCATCCAAGCCGCCGAGTGCACCCTCCAGATGATGAAGACTCGGGGGGTGCTGGGGAGGATGCGAGGGGATCTCGGCCCAGGACCTGATGTCGAGCCTGTTCCGGCAACGCCACCAAGAGAGAAGGAAGACAGCTTGGACGCGATGTTCGCGAAGAGCTTCCAGGATCCGTCGGGTGAAGGCGAGGGGCCAGTCCGGCTGGGGGGGGGGGGGAGGCCTGAGGATGGCTTGTACTTTCTTTTTTTTTTCTTTTTCCTTTTGTTTACTCGCTGAGGCGAGCTCCCTGTAAACATTTTGTAACCATTTACTTAATGAATGAAAGATTTTCACCATAACCGTGTCATTTCTCTCTCCTTTTTTTGTACTTTCCTTGTTGTGCTGTATATATCCGCTAGTGCCTCCCCTGGCGACCTCGCATAGACAGGTTCCGCGAGTAGGGTAGTCATGTGTACGCGCCCGCGAGTGAGTACATTCTGAGTGCTTACCGAGCCCCAGGCGATTCGGCAGCGGGCTGCTCTCCGCCCTTGTCACGCCATCTTAACCGCCCACTAGCCCTCCAGGTTGAACTCCAAAAGAAGAAGAAATCTTCTAAGTGAAACAGGCGAAGGGGTGAAGTGCCCTGGCCTGGCTCGCCTTCCTTTGGCGAGGCCCGGGTTCGCCACCTACTCGCCGATGCTGAGCCGAGATTGACGAGTCCAAACTTGCCTATGCAGAATCCTCTTGATGATGCCGAGCTGGGCTAGCCGAGCCCGAGCTCGCCTCCACAGGACCCCTTTCCCCTTGCTTCCTGGGACTTTGAGACTTCCTGATCTTTATCTAGTGATCTCGAGGCCGACACCATCGAGTGACTTCCAGCCCTGTCAACTAGGTGAGAGCCTGACAGCGGGATCTACTCGAGTTCGAGGATGACACCGAGTGACTTCCGGCCCTACCAGCTAGGTGAGAGCCTGGCAGCGGGATCTGCTCGGGGTCCAAACACACATCCATCGAGTGACTTCCGGCCCTGTCAGCTAGGTGAGAGCCTGACTGCGGGATCTGCTTGAGGTCAAGGATGACACCGAGTGACTTCCGACCCTGCTAGCTAGGTGGGAGCCTGGCATCGGGATCTGCTCGGGGTCCAAACACACATCCATCGAGTGACTTTCGGCCCTGTCAGCTAGGTGAGAGCCTGACAGCGGGATCTGCTCGAGGTCAAGGATGATACCGAGTGACTTCCGGCACTGCTATCTAGGTGAGAGCCTGGCAGCGGGATCTGCTCGGGGTCCAAACACACATCCATCGAGTGACTTCCGGCCCTGTCAGCTAGGTGAGAGCCTGACAGCGGGATCTGCTCGATGTCAAGGATGACACCGAGTGACTTCTGGCCCTGCCAGCTAGGTGGGAGCCTGGCAACGGGATCTGCTCGGGGTCCAAACACACATCCATCGAGTGACTTCCAGCCCTGTCAGCTAGGTGAGAGCCTGACAGCGGGATCTGCTCGAGGTCAAGGATGACACCGAGTGACTTCCGGTCCTGCCAGCTAGGTGAGAGCTGGCAGCGAGATTTGCTCGGGGTCCAAACACACATCCATCGAGTGACTTCCGGCCCTGTCAGCTAGGTGAGAGCCTGACAGCGGGATCTGCTCGAGGTCAAGGATGACACCGAGTGACTTCCGGCCCTGCCAGCTAGGCGAGAGCCTGGCAGCGGGATCTGCTCGGGGTCCAAACACATTCCATTTCCCTACGCAAGCTAGCTATGACAGTACTGAAGTGTTGAAGAAATTTATTATAATCAAAGTGTCGCTTACATGCTTCAGGGGAAAAAACGTTTTAGGTCGTCACCACTACAGGTGAGACTCAGGGTCTCGCCCTCAACATTTTGGAGTCGGTAGCCTCCTGACTTCAAAGCTTCCCTTACAATAAACGGTCCCCCCAGCTAGGGTTGAGCTTCCCTACGGATGCGACTCCCTACTGCATCCACATTCTTCAGCACCAAGTCCCCTTCCACGAACTGCTTGACCTTGACATGCTTATCAAAGTACTTGGCCATTCTTCTTTTCACCTCCTCCTGTCGGATAGTGGAAAGGTCCCTCAGCTCTTCCACCATGTCAAGGGAGAGCCTCAGCTCCTCCTCGTTCTCCGCTCGCCATTCCTCTCGGCGCCCCCTGACCGCAACGACTCGAGGTGTTTGGACTTCAAACTCCACGGGGATCACTGCCTCGCACCCATCGGAGAGCTTGAAGTGGGTCTCTCCAGTAGCCATGTTGGGGTGGTTCTCAGGGCCCAAAGAATCGCGGGAGTGCTCCACCCAGCTCCCTTCAAATTCTCCACCTTCTTCTTGAGGAGGTGCCATGATCTTGTTCGCGGCCTCCACCTGCCCGTTGCTCCTGGGGGTGATGGACTGAGGCGAACCGGAGGTCGATCCCAAGCTGCTCGCAAAAGCTAGTGAACTCGGCGCTGGCGAACTGGGGCCCGTTGTCGGTGACGATGGCCTGGGGTAGCCCATGGCGGCAGATGATCTCCCCCCAAACAAAGTTCCTGATAACTTGGGAGGTCACCTTGGCCAGCGCCTCACCTCCAACCACTTGGAGAAGTAGTCGATCATTACTAGGAGGAACCTCCTCTGCCCACTGGCCTGGGGGAATGGTTCAACCAAGTCCATTCCCCAAATGGCGAAGGGCAAGGGGGCCGTGATACTTCTGATTAGCTGGGCCGGCTGTAGCTGGAGGGGGGCGAATAGCTGGCACTTGTGGCATCTCTTTGCGAATTCCGTCGCGTCATGGCCCAGGGTGGGCCAGAAGTACCCTTGCCTGACGATTCTTCCCTCCAAGGTCCGGCTCCCGGAGTGACTCCCACACTCTCCGGAGTGGACTTCCTCCAATATTCTCTGCACCTCTCCCTCAGCCACACAACGAGCTAGCATACCTGAGAGTGTCTTCCTGTACAGCTACCCGTCCTGGAGGAGGTAGTATGCCGAATTATGCCTTAGCTTCTTCTTATCAGCCCCATCCGGATACTCTCCCGTGGAGAGGAAAGCCACAACTGGGTCCATCCTTGAGTTTGTTGATCAATCTCCATGAGCTCCCCCTTTCGAAGAGGGGCGGAACAGGTCGGTGATGTACCCCCACCTGGGGACCATGCTTTGCTAGCTGGTCGACTTGTTCATTCTCTTCCCTGGGCCAAGGTCGGATGGATAAAGTTTGGAAAGTGCCTATGACCCCCTTCACTTTGGCCAAGTATAATCGCAGGGTGGGCCCCCTTGCCTCGAACCCCCGTTGACTTGGGAGGCTACCACCATGGAGTCGGTAAGGAC